>PVKS010013714.1:0-43495 GCA_004027875.1 Aplodontia rufa
TTTTTTTTTTGGCTCATGGTTTCAGAGGCTTCGGTCCATACTTGGCCTCATTGATTTTAGGCCTGTGGCAATATAGTACATTATGGTGGATGTACTTGGCAGAGGAGGACTGTCCACCTCATGGTGACTAGGAGGCAAAGAAAGAGAGGGAGAAGTTAGAGTTCCACTCTCCCCTTTAAAGGCATACCCCCTGTTATGGTTTGGATGAGAGGTATTCCCCCAAAAGCTCGTATGTTAGACGATGCAGGAATGTTCACAGGGGAAATTGTTAGATTAGCTGTAGCCTACTCAGTGGATTGATCCGTTTAATGGATTAATAATTGAAAAGGACTACTGGTTGGTAACTGTAGTTGGTGAGATATGGCTGGAGGAAGTAGGTCACTACAGATGTGCCCTTGGGGATTTTATTTGTCCCTGGTCTGTCTGTCTTTCTCTCTCTCTCTTTCTCTCTCACTTGCTCTCTCACTCTCTTGCTCACTCCCTCTCTCTTTCCTAGCTTTTGTGACCTGTGCAGCTTTTCTCTCCCACGATCTCCCCGTCACGTTCTGCCTTAGCTCAGGTCCAGAGCAATGGAGTCCACTGACCAAGGACTGAACCTCTGAGACCATGAGTCCAAAATAAACTTTTCCTCCTCTAAGTTGTTCTTGTCAGGTGTTGTGGTCACAGTGACAAAAAGCTGACTAGCACCTGCCGTGACTTAACTGCAATCCACCAGGCCCCACCTTTCAAACATTCCACTTCCTTCCAGTGGTGCCACAGGCTGATGACCAAGTCTTTACCACACGGGCCTTTGGGGAATCTAAACCATAACAAATTGTAACTATGGAAAATGTTAAAAATAATAAAATGTAATTCCCCACTAAGCTCTGGAGGATTGCTGAAAGATTTACAGGGAATCCAAGTTAATTTGTACCCACTCCATAAACCCAGAATCGGGGCCAGATTAACAGTAAGGGAGCAGGTGTTTTGTGAAATATATGAGACTCCAACTAATAGAGTTAGATGTTTCACTTTTATTTAGAAATATAGATTAGGTCATTTCAAAACACAGCCATAAATGTTCCCTATCTACTGATCATACAGCTGAATCATTTCAAGACTGATGAATGCTCAATTTAAGAACTATTCCAAGGTAAGGAGAAATTCACACAATATTCAGAAGAAATGTTTATTTTTTTTACCTATTCTTCTTACATATAGAAAAGTCCCTAATATGTATTTCTCTAATCTGAACTATATATTTATAAGCACATCCACATTGAAAAACTCATTGCAGAGATTTTTTTTAAATTTTTATTTTGAGCAACCTTACAAGATTTTAACAAAATAATATAAAATGTGTATAAAATATGCATATATTCTGGATATTGCAATTATCCCCAGGAGTGCCCCCAATTACCCTCCCTTATCCCTCCCTTCCCCTTCCCATTATAACTCTAAAAAAAGTATTAGATCGTAAAGCATTACATCTTATCTGGATTTAACTCATGCTACTAGACCAACTTTCTCATTGTCCAGGGTCTAGTCCCCACCTCCACAGATGAGTAGAGACAATTGACCCTTAAATGCATCCATATAGAAACCCAAGTCAGAAGATACTTTTGGTGTCTCTCCCTTGGCATAGCAAATGCATATGGGCAATTCTACTGGGACTCAAATTTTCCATCTGATTGCTTTTGGAATTATAATGTGAAATGTAAGCCATCAGAAAGTACAACTAATGGGAAATGTAACTGAGAAGTGAATGTAACAAGAGAACCTTGGGAATAAGATCAACATTCAACTCTATTTCTTATAATAGTAAACTTCTGTTTACCCAAATGAGCTCCAGTATGGAAATCTGAAGTCACTTCCTATCAGCCATCAGAGTGTCCAAGTGTTTAAAACAAACTTCTATATTTTGGCAGATATGAATGAGCCCGATACTAGTAAAAACAAAGATGTGCTGTTGCTATTATAGAACCAGTGAAAAATTTAGCAGATTTCATCCCATTTGCTGTATCTTAAATGGACATATTTTAAAAAGAAGAATTTTTCCAAAATAAAAAATAGAGATGGCTTAAGAACCTGGACCCTAAAGAGGTGATGTTTTAAAGAAGAAAGAATAGCAATTTTAACTTATGCAGACTAAGAACTCACATTCAAAGAAACTTACTCATTTTCTTTTTTTTTTGGCAGTGTCTTAAAATTCATCACACTCAGCCAGCTGGACTCTGAAATAATGATCAAAGCCCACTTCCTGTGGAGGTATCCCTGGAAACCAGATTCACCTTCCTACAACCATGGTTCCCCAAGAATAGCACTTCCTACACCCCCAAAAAATCTGGATCTCAGTTCTTACACAAGGATACTTCCTGCAGATAGTAATGTTTCATAGCTGCAGCATTTCTCCGTTCTTTGGCCTAGTCAGCCTCCTTGAAGATATGGTGCTTAGCAACACGGGCAGGATACCTGCACAATGTTAGGTGACAGCCCTTGACCCACCAAGGCTCTGCCTGAGCTTGCCATTCTGTCATTGAAGAGTCAGTTTCTTGAGTCTAGAAGATTTTTATTCCTCCCGACTTTTCTTCTAATAATGGCTTGGGGACGGGTATGTCATCCAGGGAGCAAATGACAGCCAATTTCTAGGCAGATCCTTTCCACAACCATTAGCCATCTTTTCTAGAGTTTCTAGGGAAGCGGATTGATATGCCTAGGAAAGGTAGAAAAAGAGGTGACAGAAGACGGAAACGAGGGCTGATAGGGGAGAAAATATGTTGGAAAACAGCCAGAGCTTGGGCCAGTCCCTTCCTCTTGTGTCGTTCCTCTGTGCACCCCAGGAATCGGCCAGCCACCTTTCCTTCTTTGCTGGTAGGAGCCGTCTATCTGTGGCGCTATCCTTCAGAATCCACTGGCAAACTGACAACAGCTTTTGTTTTCACCTTTTGTCCATGTCCCAGCAGGGGAAATCAATCTCTTCAAAGTGGTCTAAGGATCTTTACTGCTATTATCATTTTTAGGAAATAGAAAATAACTCAAACGAAAAATGACAGGGCAAAAAGTTACAAGAGGAAAATAATTCTTAAAAGTCTACAATGTGAAAACTTTTTGAGATGTATTGTCAACTTTGATGCTCTGTGGAGCCTTTCATCTGTCATGGTCAAGTTGATCACCCTCCCCCAGGTGCCAGTGTTCCACGTACAAGATTCTACTGTTCTCTTATAGTGTGTGTCTGACTGTTTATGTGACTGTCTTCCACAGCTCCTTCAGGATGGGACTGTGGCTTATTCTTTTGTGCACAGTTCCTGAGACCATGTTTCCTGCACAAGAATGAATCGATGGGGGAAAATCAAGAGCTGACCTTTTTTCTTAACTCTCATCACACAAATTTCCTTTGATTCTTTTCTAAAGATTAAATTCTCCTTAACCTCCGGTATATTACCAATATTAGTGAGTCCTGGTCATTCAAGCCCTTACCCTCACCATGTGCTCATGGTTCCTAAGGTGGCTGATTTTGTTTTCACAATCTTCAATAGACTTCCCTTACTTTCTTCCTACTTCCCTGGGAAACCATAACAACAACTTCAGTCTTGATTTACTCTTATGTCAAATCAATAATACCTCTCAGGTCAATTTCTCATAGATTCTGTTGCAGTGGCCTTATTTTTTACCAAATATCATTTCCACTTACTTTCAGTCACTCAAAAATCAGAGGATAGTAATAAGTATGAAAGGGAATGGCTATTTTCTTGTTTGCAGAGGCCAAGCTATACTTTTAACATCAATTCCTTAATTATAACAATAAAATAATAGTTATAATAGCTAAGAAGTACTCAGCATTTGCTGCATGCCAACAATCTTGCTAATTTAGCACTGTATTATTATAATGTTCCAGGTTGAGGAGGCAATGGAGCCAAGACATAAAGAGGTTAAATAATTTGCAGGTCATATAGCTTGAGGTATTTGGAAGAAAGAACATTTTGTTTCAGGAATTGGTTTTAATTCAGCTCTGACATGCTTTCTCTTTCATTTTTTAAATATGCAAGTGAATGCACTTTTTTTTCTCCCAGAGTTATCCTGCTTATTACAGAATATTAGTATTATGCTCACATTTGTAACCTTTCCTGTTTGAGGTATTTAGACATATTTGACAAAATGTATGTAAAGGAAATATTTGCACAAGATTTATGTTGTAGCATGAAAGTCAGCTTTATGACAACTACCCAAAACGATAAATCCATCATCTGATAGTCTTATACAGAGAATACAAAATCTTGGTATTTTCCTTTCTCTGTGACATATCACACCTTGTTGAGCAATGTAAACAGCCTTTCCCACTACTGAGCCCCCCACACCATGAAAGGGTCCATGGCACTATTTCAAATTCAAAGATAGGAAATGATCTTGGAACGCTGCCAAATTCCTTCTGCCTTTTGAATTTCAAAAATGATCTTGATATTTAATGCAAGAAATACTGCAAAACACACAGCCATTTCTCTGTGTGCCAACAAAATGTATTGTTCATGTTTAAGGCTGTGCAGATGTGTATCAGCAAAGCAAAGAGCAGAGCTACATAAAACCAGTGTTCCTCCTTTCTGTTATCAATATGACTAAAAGTCGGTGTTTAAAAGTGTTTACTTGGCCTGGTGATTTTTTTTTTCTTAGCACATCCTAAATTCAGGATGTCCATAAACTGTTCTACCCCCGTAACTCAAATTTTAATCTGGTGGAAAATACTTTGTTCAAGATTTCTACAGGCTGCTAAAAATGGAACCACAATTGAAAATAAGCCAAACATCCTCAATGTCACCCATCTTTTGTCCAACTTATACTTTGGATGAGTGGCAGATGGAGTTTCAAGAGTGTCCCCGGGGTATTCCAACTTACCCCTCGCATTCTGGAAAACCCTCAGTCAAGATCACATGGCCCAGGGTTATGAGGAATTCTTCTCCCAGGTGTTTTGCTGACTTTGTAGGAAGCCAGAGGGATGCCAGAGTCAAAGAAAGGGTTTCTGTTTGTTCACAGGTTAACTTCACTGCCCCTAAACAAGAGTAGGGCATGACTCAGAATTGGAGGCGTCATATAACAGCATGATTAAGGACCATAAAGTCAATCATAGTAATTTTACTCAAACACTTTGCATTTCTCAGTATAAATCTCACACAATAAATGAGAAAGTTTTTTTTTCATGTGTGCATTCATTGATTTACTACAATGCTGAGAGCTTACTGTGTCTAGGTGCTGTGATAGGCTGGGGATAATGATAAAAAAGACAAGATGAAGTGAATGAGATGCCCTTGGGGTAGGGTGTGAGGTGTGTGTCAAAATTACTTGTTTCCACTACACTTACATGTGTGTAAAGTGATTGGCTTTCTAGCTTCCCTTGTCCAGAGGATATTGAAATGCTAGGTTAAGGTTTAGCCATCTTACTTGGCTTTTTACTATGAACATGATGTACTGAAGTAGAGCCCTTTGAGAAGGTGACTAGATGTTATGTATACAATGTGACATTGATGGGTAAATAAAGGTGATTGAATCAAAAAAAATTACTTGTTTCCCATAGACTATCAACAAAAGGAGGGTAGAAGCCTCTTCTTATTCATCTATTTATCCTCTACCTCTGGGACAATGCCAATAAATCTTTAGTGAACGACTAAACGACTGATGTCTGTGAGCAAGATAATTCCCAGATAAAGCAATGTGTCATGATAAAGGCATGTTGAGGAGGCACAGGGGAGGAAGTAATTCTCAACTAATTAAGCCACCAAAATGTGTGAGAAAGAGCAATTTGAGTGTCATGCATCTGCTTAGGAAAAAAATGCTTACCAAATGTTTTTGTAAAATATGTTGGTAAAAGAAAAGCTTCTGATTTTAGTACTCTAAAATAGAGAAATAATTTCCACGGCCTGTTCAAGGAAGCATTAGTCAGAATTCAGCTCTGACTCCGAGGATGAAAAATTTATCATGGAATTCTAGAGCTTCAAATAGGAAACTCTCTTGGCAATTTGGAGAAAATGTACTGTTCTGAGGTCACCCTGGCATCCCAGGCCTATCAATATCTATTTGTTGCTTTCCCTTCTTATCAAAAGCAAATTTTCCCTTCCAGGCAACTTTTCCCTAAAAATAATATATTAGTTGATAAAACTCAGTTTGTTTCTTGGTCAGGAAATGGAAAACCCAGCCCAGAGTAAAGCAGTTACTCACTTTTCATTATGATGAATAAAACTTTAATCCATGCTTTTTTTTTTAACACAGTTTACAAGTTACCATATATATATTAGCCAAAGGGTAAGCGCTTCCCCCTTTTCATTTTCAATCAGTTGTGCCCCAGGGGAACTGACAAGTTTCTAGAGTACAACGACAAAGTGTAAAGCAAAATAAAAAAGTTAAAGAAACCTGAGTTTATGAGGGAATTTCAGTTTGCGCCTTTTGTAATTTGCTTAGATTAAACTATTTCTCTGAAATGCCATGCTGGGTATTCATTAAATACCAATGGAACCATTTAATTGGATATTTTGGATATCAACCTAGAACAGGAAAGTAAAGTTCGCACAAGAAAAAGCTAAGATGATTGACTTAAGATCAGAATGTATTCCCCCAGGTCAAAAGGCAGTAATGGGAAAACCAGGAGTAAAACATGCGTCTTGCTTGTCTCTATGTTGGAAGGGGAAACATTAGAATACGTAAAATGTTATTGTTTTATTTTTCAAATAAAATTATTTTTTAAAAAGCTAGATGGGGAGAAAAAGAGAGGGAGAAAGAGAATCAATTTTAGTTATTTTTTTTTAATCTGGTTTTTGTTTCTCTGACACTCAGCTGTGTATATGGTCCTGGGGTTTGTACCCAGGTCCTCGAACATGGCAGGCAAGCATATTATCGGCTGAGCCACTGCTCCAGCCCCAAATAAAATTATTTTAGTAAAAATGGTATGCTAATCGTAATTTATTTTTTAAGCTTTCACTGTGCCTTTTACATTATTACAGAATCAATTCTCCTAGTCGGAGATTAACATGTACGCTGCGGTGCATGTGGCACTCTCACGCACAAGGTGACAGTCAGAGCTACTTGTGAAATTGAAGGTGTGCTCTCAGAGTTTTTCATCAAAGCAAGAATATAGACTTTTGTTGTGCTGTTCCTGCTGTTGCCTGCTCGCAGGTTGTCTGACCTGTGGCACTAAGGACAATTTGAGTGTTTCATCCTCAGCACACCTCCTCAGGTCTGCTTCCCGAGTTGCAGCTGATCGCCAGCATCCTACAGGGGCACATGTACTTTAGTCATGGGTGTTTGGACTCATTTTGAACAATATGCTATCTTTTTGCTCCTTTGCTTAAGACTTGGGAACTTCCTGTTAGCCCACCTCATTAGTCTGTCTTTCTATTCCCCAGGCACCTAAGAGATTTCACTGGCTTCATCAATCCAACCAGGACCCAACTAATGACAGTCTCTGGTGAACACAGCTCTTCCAAGTCTCCGTTTAGAGCGTACCAACTTCTCTCTTCTGCTTCCCGGGTCAATGCCGATTCCCTTCTCACAGCAAAATAGGGACCCTAGTCCCAATATGACCTGGTCCCAAGCAATAACATTTGGTATACAACTTGGTCAAAGGCCTTTGGAGAGTCTTCTTTCCCCTTCTTTTCATTCATTCTTCCAATCTGTTAGACCTACTGAAAATGCGCTTTAAAAAACCAAAACAAAACCAAAAAAAAAAAAAAATGAGCCCATTTGTATTTAGGCGTCTGGTGCCCTAGGGATGAGCACGGTCTGAACTCAACCAGAGTTGGTGCTTACCAAGATCTGAATCTAAATCTCACACACACACACACACACACACACACACACATACACACACACGCATACTGTCCTTCTTCCTGACAGGGGTCACATTTGCAGTCTGGCCCAGTAACTTGCATAACAATGGATTCCGGTGGCCTAATTTCACCCTTGAGTTCTTGCAAAACTCATTCAGCTGCCCTCCACTTGGTGATTTATCTAAATTTATTGTGTCAATTTGGCAGAATAGCTGTGATACAACCATTGTTGGATTTAATATCATCAGTCTTCCATTTCTAGGAAAAACGACAGGACTGGTGATCTCCCTAGGATCGTCCTCATTAATAGCTAAGGTTTAGAATTCGCTTGTGATCTCTTTGGATAACTCTGTTCCAACATCATCAGCGCTCAGTCCTCCCCTTAAGTCAAACTGTTCTCTCTGAATTATTGAAAGAAAATTGCATTGCTCTTAAAATCTCACATGTAATGCTCCTCAATTTCTTTGGATTTTGAAGACTACCTTATTGTTGTATTATTCCTCACTGTCCGTACTCAGTGAACTTTCCCATTCTTGTTTGAACCATGTTCTCCCTTAGGAAAAGAAGCTACTTCCTGAAGTAAAATATGTGATACCTCTAGTTATCCTTGCAACAGGGAATCAGGGGACATAGAATAGTTTTCCATCCAATGGTTTTTACACAATTATTGCATTTTTATTAGAGCTACCTGCTCTGAAATTACTAAACAAATTAATGAATGAATATTCAAAATTCTAGGGGTGCCTATTATAATCACTTAATATCCATTCATTAATATAGAAATTTATTAATTGTGATGTGAAATAAAAATGCTAGGCAGTGGGGCTGGAGTGGTGGTTCAGTGGTTAGAGTGCTTACCTGCCATGCACAAGGACCCGGGTTCAAACCCCAGCACCATATACACAACTATGTGTTTGAGAATAAAAGGCCAGATGAAAAACTAAACAAAATTGATTCTTTCTCACTCTCTCTAAAAAAAAAAAAAAAAAATGCTAGGCACTGGAAACTCAACTATTTCAAAAGAATCATTTCTGCCCCCCAAGAATCTCATAGTTGGGGCTGGAGTGTGGCTCAGAGGTTACAATGATTGTTTGGCATGTACAAGGACCCAGGTTCAAACCCCAGCACCACATATACGGCTAAGGGTCAGAGAAATGAAAATCAGATGAAAAACTAAATAAAGTTGATTCTCTTTCACTCTCTCACTCTCTCCCTCTCTCTTTAAATAAATAAATAAAAATTGATCCTCTCTTTCTCACTCTCTCTCACTGTCCCCCTCTCTCTTTAAAAAAAAAAAAATAAGACTCTCTTAGTGCAGAGTCTACCACATTGCAAACATGTAAATAACCAAATCAAGGTCACTTGGTGTGACAGGTGTCACATGATAGGTAAAGGTGAAGGTGGAGTGACTGTGTCCCCATCCAAGAGAAAAGCTGTTTTCAGAGCAGGGAGAAAGATGGCATGGATCAGTGTCCTGCAAAATGGGTAGAAGGATCCTGGGCAGAGGATGGAGGGAGGGGCAGAGGCCAGGAGGTATGGAACAGTGCCGTGGTGTGCTCTCTGTAACAACAGATATTGATCGTGGCTGCTGAGACTGGAGGAGACAACTGGGTTTGCCAGGAGAAAAAGTTAGAACTTCATCCTATGGGCAAAAGGAGGCCACAGGGTATTTTAAACCATGGAATAGTAGGGTCAAATCTGTGATGTGAGTGTGCAAGTAGAAAGATTGTTTTGGAGGTTATTACAGTGTTGAAGCAAGAGCCAATGGAAGCAATGAAAGTGGAAATGGGCAAAAGGGAATGAATTTAATATATAGTTAAGATATATATTTGAGGGATGGAGCGGTGGCTCAGCGGTTTCAGCATTTGCCTGGCAAGCATGAGGACCCGGGTTCAAACCCCAGCACCACGTACACAACTAAGTGTTGGAGCAACGAAGGCCATGTGAAAAACTAAATAAAGTTGTTTCTCTCTTTCTCTGTCTCTCTCACTGTCTCTCTCTCTTTAAAAAAAAAAAAAGATATATATTTGAGTCTCTCAAACATCTGTTCAGGGTGGTAGTGCCCCAGGATCAATTTTGGTGGTTCTAACAACTAGAAAATGGATGTTGGAGGAAAAGCAGTTCGAATTAGGGATGATTGATTATTAGGAAAAGCTCTGTAAAAATAATGAGTTCTATTTTGAACATACCTGATTTGGCAAGTGGTATCCTAGTGGAAATTTCCAGTAAATAATGACATAAGTCTGGTCCTCAGGCTTAAAATAGCCTAGGAGAGTTACTAGCATGGCATTCAGTCAGTTTCTGCATTCTGGCCAGCTGTATTTCAGGTACTGTGCTAAGAACAACAGCAACAAAGATCAATAACAGATGATCCCTCTTACATCTCGTAAGGAACAAAGACCATCATTTAGCATATCTTACTCTTTTACTGTATCTCTTGTATTAATCTTATTCCTGAAAATGATTTGTTCTATGTACTAAAGCCTTATCCATGCGGATTTTATTTACCTTTCAGCCACATTGTTTTAAATAACTCTTGATCATTCTTAAAAGGAGTAACTATCAAAGAAATGAATTACTAATATGATGTTCTTTCTGATTCCAAGAATATAAGATTATATAATTCATTCCAGCTGAAAAGTAATTTAGTGAAAACATTATACTTCTTACAATATGTCTTTTATATCAGATTTTCTGAAGGCTGTTTGTTGTACTTCCTGTATCAGTGAAGACTTAACAGTATTTGTGTCAATTTAGGCATAAATAGAACCATTCCAACAAAGCTTTTACTTTTGCCCCTTTAAAGTAGCAACTTCCTTTGAATAGTAAATATCTCACATAAGCACAGTTAACCTTTGGGTATGAAATAATAGTGGGAAAAAATGTGTGATGGAAAAAGTTCCCCCTTAGTTATCCCAATTACAAATTCAGGAATTCTATGAATATATGTGTGTGTGTTTGTGTGTGTATATATGTACACATATATATATGAATATATATTTATTTCCATAGCTTGTTTGAATAAATTATAGAGACTAGAATCATAATACACAAAAGTGTTTTATGAAGCCTAAAGTGAAGAGCATGTACTATTATTTAAATCCATAGTTAGCTAGCATATATTTCTCTGGCTAGCAGCCCATGTTTTAGCAAGTGACATATACAAAGAGTAAACTAGAAGAATCTGGTGTCTCTTGAAGAAAGGAAACGTTCAAATTTCCCAGTAATGTGCTTTGAATTGTGCTCACAGCTTTCCTCAAGTGGATGTGTTCCTGTAATGCATGCAGTCACATATCCTGTGATTTCTACGGAATAGAAAGTCAGAATTCATTATTGGAAGTACTCCAAAAGACATCATGCTTTTTTTTTTCTATTATCACTAAACAGGGAAGGCCATGGTAAAATTTCAGTATTTGCTGTCAAAATGGCTTTAGCCACGTTGTGTGGAGGGAAGATCATGGACAAATTAAGATGTAAGTTATATTCCTTGCACCTCTCCTTGCCTTTCTCTTATGTGCCACGTTTCCTCTCCCTTGTCCATACCTGCTGTGTCCCCCTGATCATTTGTGTCTCTCCTCATTCCATGAAAGTTCTTTGAAACGCAATCGCCTTTGATCATGGGATTTTGTTCAAGAAATATTTTCATATTAGATAAATGTTGATGACATGAATGTTTTCTTTTATGTATGGATCATTATTTATGACTTGTTGTGTATCACCAAATAGATTCTTTCTGATAGTAAGGTAAGATAAGCATTCTTTCTAGTTTGTTTTACTGCTTTACAGGTTTTTCATCAGTATAAGGCCATGAACATCAAATTGGGCATCTTTCCCCTTCTAGTATTCTAAAGTCAAAGCTCCTGGCACATTTCCTCATTCTCAAAAGAGCCAGTGCTATTCTGATTACCAGGAACTCCACAGGTTCCAAAGCTGACATTGCAATAGTGTAAAGGAATAAGAATTGCACAGAGACAGTTCCGACAGACGAGATCAGTAAAACCGTGACAACTAAAGGACCATAGAGCTGACTGGTACAGTTACTAACTGGTACACAGTGGGATTTTTCTCATTTTTCTGTTTTAAGTAAAGAAACTGAGACACGTAGAGTTAAAGTAAATCACAGAGCCAAGATGGTACCAGGATTTGAACCCTGACATTTTTCCTATACCAGTAGTTCTCAAATATTCATATGCATCCAAGTCACCTGGAGGGCTTTTTAGAACATGGACATTTGGGTTCCACCCCCAGAATGTCTGATTCAGTAGGCTGAAAGTGGGGCTGGGGAGCAAAAATTTTCATTTTTAACTAGTTTAAAATTATATTGATGCTGACATTTAAAAGTAAACTTCCATTTCACCTTATCCCTTACCCTCAATATTGTGAATTGGGTTCTAATGCTTTATAGAAAGGGTACTTCCATGGAGTTGGGAGGTCCAGGTTGGAAGCCCCTATGTGTCTTATTTGCTGAGTTTCTCTATGGATAGTACTTCACCTCTTTAGTCTTCAGCTTCCTTCTACATTCTAAATTTGGGGATTAGATACCTGTAGGGTCACTCCCAGCTGCAGCCATCTGTGACTCACAGCCACAAGGTGATTTTCTCCCCTGCTGCTTGTCAGCTCTTGAGTGTATGTACCTCTAGCCTCCGGATCCCAAGAGGGGAAGGGTGGAGGAAGAATTAGAAAAACCCTTTCCTCTGGAATTTCCCCATGCATGCTCCAAGGACAGTTTCTCAATGGCCCAGGAGATAAGTGAAAGGGACCTCAAAGCCCCAGGTAACCAGGTAACCACATGGTGGCTTCCTTCACAACCAGAAACTTCCTATGATGGAACAGCCACAGCAGCCAGGATTCAGAGAAACCCAACCAGACTTTAAAAGGGTCAGTTCTCCTTTTCTTTGGTTATCCTGGAAGACATAGAAAATGAAATCTAGTTCCATGTTTGATTGAGAGATAATGGCTCAATTAGAAGGTGCTGGAACCAATGGTCTTAAAAAAAAAAAAAAAAAAAAAAAAAGCACAAAGTGGCCTCAGAGTAATCCAGGAGGCATTTCCCTCAATCTTAGGCTGGAAAGAGGAAGTAACAAATGAACCAAAGCAGAGGAAGAAACCTGGAGGTTACTTGCTAACTCACTTTGTGTCAAAATTGGCCATTTATACTGAAGGAGTCTTGAGAAATATTCAAATACTTACCCAATGTCATGTTAATGGGTACCTGGATAAAAGGGTCCCATATGAAAATAAGTGTGAAGAAAGTTGTTTAAAAATCCATTTTCTAAGCTTCAGAACTTCTCCAAGCTGTCAATGTACCAAGTTAATCTTGTGCCCTCAGGGACCGCAGCGTGTCCCATCTTCCCTCTCAGCTTTCCTCTGTGTCTGATTACACCCCTCTCCTGCAGGGAAGGGGAGCCTGGAGTTTCATCACAGGACAGTCCAGTCTCATTGCCCGTGACAGCATCTAGGACCAGTTCCTAAACCAGTTGCTGTAAAAGGAAAGGCATGAGCGTGACAGTCATAATCAACCCATTTCACTTCCTGAGCCAGGAAGAGTCACCCTTTTGCCTTATCCCAGGAACGAATTTGAGGCCAATGAGGATGAAGGGAATAGTTGTTAGGCAGGAAGCTCACAACGTCCGCACAGTTCGTGGAGCACGAACTGGTTTGAGCAGATCTGTATGCAGTTCTCAGAGGCCTTTGGGTTCTCTTGCAAAGCCAGAAGAAGTGAGAGTGCAACTGATCTAGTGCCCTGTCCTCACCCCACCCTGTCACCCTCTAGAAAAAAAAGCAGGCATACTACTAGAGGCCCAAGCCAGTCCTCCTCAGGACAGCAAAGAGAGCAATAGAGGCATAGGTCCCCCTAGAGACAGACTAAGCTCTCCAGTCTGGAAGCAAGCCCACCATGTCACAAAGTATGTAGAAAACCTGATAGTAAACCGCAGTGCACCATCTTGTCCTCTTTGAGAGCAATATGCCTGAACCAGTCTCAATGTGTCCCTCTTCAAACAGGTGATCCCAGGAAGATGGGTTTGGTGACTTCCAGGTAATTTGTTTGAAAGCAATTTAACCAAAAACAACTTAACTGGAAATAGTTTGGTTGGAAGAATCTCTCCAAAATGTTAGACAAAAATGAATATTCTTAGTCACCAATATTTCTAGCTTCAGTGATAACTATTGACTGAAGGAGCAAATGTGGGCAAATCTGCCCACGAACAGCAATAGCTGCTTCTTGATAAGTGGGATTATGGGAATTTTCTATGGTCTCTTGCTGACTTTCATTTCAACAGTAAATCAGGCAAGGTCATGATTTTCTGCATTACCGTTGTAGTAAAATAAAAGGATATGGAGTGTTTCAGGGTTTGAAGGCTTTGTTTCCCTTTCTGTAAATTTTTCTAATTCACTTTAAGCCAATGGGCCAACTGTGCTTGTTCGGCAATTTTTCTATTTTTGTGCATAGGGATGAAGAACATTTAGTTTTATCCAACTAGCCCCTTTTGTTGGAGAGCATAGAGCAAGAATAATTGGCTGAAAATAAATAATAAATTTTAAAAAGCAAAAAAAAAAGAAAACAACAAAATTAAGGCTAATATTTTAAAAAATGCTTTAAATGCATGGAAAGGACAGCTCCATGTTGCACCACAATTTCTAATATGCAGAGGCACCGTCAGCTGCTATTCAGGTCGTTCACTGTGTAACTCCATGGGAAATCATTGACCCAGCCTAGGAAAAGAAGGGTGCCCCTGCAGTGGAGTGACATGGCCACCTCAGCATAAACTGACCTAATACATGCCTTTTCTATTAAATTATAAACTATTGTTTTAATGAGTTCTTCTTTGGGGTTCCTGGAAGTCTTAAAGATCTTGAGGAGTTCTAAATCTGCTAGAACCCTGGGATGTCATGTGTTCTTCTATGGCTTCTGAGGGAGGCTCGCTTTTTTGTTGTTGTTCAAAAGACTAAGATAACCGCAAACATCTTGTATTTACTGAGTATCACTGAACGGATTAATCTGCCTCCACAAATACATCCTAGGTAGTGTTTCTAACTCACTGGCTGCTTTAAACTCTTTAGTAATCTGAACTCCTTAAAAGAGCTTTCAAACCTCCGCATGTCTCCACCTCACTTCCCACCATGCCCGTGTATACCCCAGGCCCCTGCCGCTGGGGGCGGGGGGAAGCCGCTTGAAGATCCATCATGCCTGCTGTCCTCTCCATGACTGTGCTGCAGTCTTGATCCTGTTTCCTAAAGCCTGACCAGCCCCTAACTGGCCTGTACATTTGGCTCTGCCCTACTCCTTCCCCTGGGACCCCGCTCCCTCTGCTCCTGTTGTATTCCTTTCATGCTACTGTTACACTATTCCCACCACAAGGTCATAATCTGTGATGTTCTATGATGCACACTGCAAGCACATCACATCTCTGGCACCCTGAATACACAAAGGCTCCCAGAGGGCAATAACTCCATCCTGACATTTTTGTATAGTCACTGCTTCGAACAATTTCCCATGCTTAGTGTGTGCTAGGCTGATTATAGTTAAATGGGTCAATGAATGCAAAGTCTTCTTAAGAATCTATCGTTGTGTGGTCCTATAGGACACACAAAGGTAGTTTAGAATGTGATTTGGAATCTTATAGAATATCCTAGTGGAGAGGCAAGGTCTAAACATATGAGGTCAATGGCAGAATAATGCAATATAAAATAATAATAACAATAGCTACAACCTACACCATGTCCTATGTGGCAAGCATCAATTCGAGTGTTAATGGAAATGCATTAACTAATTTAATCCTTGAAATACTCCCCTTATGTCATATATATACACATATATTATGTATTTCAGACATTTTATCTAAGCCTAAAGCTAAAGTAGAAATACGTATCACTTTGGTATCTTCTTCACAGTCCCCTCATTTCTTTTTTAAAACCTGAGCGGCCATTAACAGCCACTTCCAATTAATCCCATTGGCCTCGCACTAGTTTAGCTATTACTTAGCAGCTTCCATCAACACAGATGATGGACACTTTTCAAAGTGTGCCTTGGAAAATCAGAGCCTTGAAGATAACCAGGATGACCCTGTTATAACCAACCTACCTGGTCCCAAACAACCAAGAGGGCAGATCTCATGAGAAAGTCAACTTCCTTTTTCTAGGATTATTTTCTCCCTTTTGGCCAGAATTCTCCAGCTTCTATATTTGGAATTTCACAACAGTTTTTGCAGTTGGCAGCTTCTTTTTTACTTATTTGCTTTTTGACTAGTTATAATGGAATATGAGATAAAACTCACTATGTAAGCAACATTGTGAGACAAATGACAGCAGCATTAATCTTTTATAAAAACTTGAAAAATAAAATTGTACATTTTTGTCATGTACAACATGTTTTGATGTTTAAATACATTATGAAGCAAATGCTTCTAACTAGTTAACATGTATAATTTCACATAGTTATTTTTGTGGTAAGAACATTCAATGTCTATTCTATTTGCATTTTTCAAAAAAAAAACCCAATATATATTCATTAACTGTAGTCACCATGCTGCACAATAAATCTGTTGAACTTATTTCACTTATCTAACTATACTTATACATCCTTTGACCAATATCTCCCCAATCCTCCCTCCCCTCCAACCATCCCAACCTCTAGTAACAACCGTTCTACTCTCTGCTTCTATACATCAACTTCTTTAGACTCCATGTAAGAGCAAAGATCAGGTGATATTTAGCTTCCTGTGCCTGGCTTATTTCACTCAGCATAATGTCCTCCAAGTTTGTCAATGTTCTTTCAAAATTATGGAATTTCCTTCATTTTGAGGATAAATAATATTCTGCTGAGTGTATACATCACATTTTCTTTTTCCATTCATCTGTTGATGGACACTTAGGTTGGTTTCAAATCTTGACTATTATGAATAGTGTTGCAGTAAATGCAGGAGTTCAGATATCACTTCAGTATATTTTCATTCCCTTTGGAAATATGTGCAGTAGTGGGATTGCTGGATCACATGGTGGTTCTACTTTTAATTTGTTGCGCTGCCTCCATACCCCTTTTTATAGTGGACATACTAATTTATATTCCCACAAATAGAGTAAACAGTTCTCTTTTCTCCAGATTTTCTCCAACACCTATTATCTTTTATCTTTTTTTTATAATAACCCATCTTACTGGAGTGAGGTGATAATTGTGCTTTTATTTTGCATTTCCTTGATGATTAGTGACATTGAGCATTTTTTATGTAACTATTGTCCGTTGTATGCCTTCTTTTGGGAAATATCTATTTGGGCTTTTTGCCCATTTGTTAATTAGACTATTTGTTTTTTTGCTATTGAGCGATTGAGTTCCTTATGTATTTTTGATGTTAACTGCAGATAGAATTTCTAGAGTCTCATAATTAACTATTTGAAATATAGTAGAAATCCTTCAAAATTGGAATATTTAAATAAAATGAGAATCAATTCACGTCCTTAAAATATAATTCAATAAAAGCCCATAATGTGCTTACCACCTGATTGCAGTATAAAAACAATGTCCTCAGATTACATTTGGACCTGGAAAAATTAAACACAAAATGAATGGAGGTAAGGTGAGCACACTGGACCTACAGCACTTTATCCCAGCAGCTGTGCTGGCCTAGTAACAATTATGTTAACATGATGATAAACTAATAGCAAATCCTTCCATTCTGTAGTGACTTCTAAAGAGAAATTCTAAAGAACCTGGGGAAATTATTCCATTAATATTCATTAAGTATACACAGTGGCAGAAACTGAATATCAGAGATTCAGTGAAGCCAGGGGCACTTTGGAGAATCATCCAAGACCCTGACTACCTCATTGATCATCCACAAATCTTCTCCTTCACTACATGAGTCAAAAGACCCTTCTGCATAAAGTGCCTTCTGCCCAGAACCCTATTGTTTACAGGAAAATTTCTGCTTCTGTGGAAAGTTAAGTATTTCTGTCATATCTTTATGCCTATTGCATCTTTCATTTTTCAGTTGTTAACCAAAACCCAAAAATTGTGGTGATAATTAATATAGATGAATAAATTGCCAACAAGTGAAATAGATACACACATCCCAGCTTTGTAGTAAAATTCTCATTGCATTTCAAATGAAGCCAGCCCGTTCTTAAATATACAAAAATTACCCCATCAAGTTATATGAATCAATTACTGACATCAAAACAAAATGAGATGTTCTGTCTTATTGAAATATGTTATTTTTACATAAATAACCACTTAATGTTATGTGCCAGACTCCTATGAAAAGACATAAGAAAAAACACCATGCCACGTATATTTCAGCATAAAAATTGGCTTTTATACTATTCTTTCATAAGGCTAATGTACTTATTCTATCACATGTTTTGTTATTTGCAGCAAATATTTTGACTAAAACAGTAGAGATAGTTCGTGTGATGAATAAATATCTTCATCCTTTCCCTTCCATCAGATATTTTCTCAATGATTTCTGACTCCAGTGGAGTGATGGTTTATGGACGATACGACCAGTTCCTCCGGGAAGTTCTCAAACTACCCACAGCAGTTTTTGAAGGTCCTTCATTTGGTTACACAGAACAATCAGCTAGATCCTGTTTCTCCCAGCAGGTAATATTTTTAAGGAAGCATCTCTCAAATAGTTGCCATTCTCTTTCTGCGTATGGTTTATGGTCACAGGTGCACAGAGAAATCCTTCTTCATGACAGTACCCCCAGGGTGCTCCTTCCAGCCTCTGACAAATGACCTCAGCCAATAACTAACCTACCACACCTGGATAATAATGATAGCTGGTGTTCACTGACCATGCGACGGGAACCATGCTGAGTTCTTTACTTTCGTTTTCTAATTTAATCCTTACAACAACCCTAGAATCTTAGTATGATTATTATTATCACGACATTTTTAAAAGGGATGAATTATTTCTCAGCCCCAATGAAATGCATGTATGATCCAGCACCAGACTTTACCAATGCTCAACAAAGGAGAAAAGAAAGGAGTCGCCTCACATCCCACACTATGATCGGGCCAGCCCAGAGGATGACAGACAGCTCCCTGATCCTCCACGTAATGACACATTTAGGGTTCTGAATGAGTTGTTTTAACTTTTACAAGAGAAACTGCATAGTTTGGGGGTCCTTCCATATTTGTACCTCTCTGGTCATATAGAAAGGCTACATGCCCATCTCACAGGACAGCATAGTGATAGTGTATAAATCCATAGGTTGAAGATTTATTT
Organism: Aplodontia rufa; assembly: GCA_004027875.1. Taxonomy (NCBI): domain Eukaryota; kingdom Metazoa; phylum Chordata; class Mammalia; order Rodentia; family Aplodontiidae; genus Aplodontia; species Aplodontia rufa. The sequence continues at coordinate 19,013 of PVKS010013714.1, forward strand.
ATAATCTCTTAAAAATCCACACTAACTAGTTATCTCCTCAAACTTCATTGTACATGGAAAAGAATTGTATGCGATGGTCCCATGCTAAAACAAAATGTATGGAAACTCTTGCATAGCAACCCCTGGATGGTCCAGCTAGTAAACATTATTATTCTGTGTACCTGGTGCTCTGGGAGGTCAAGTGTGCATGGGCATCCCTAAGAGTCATGAATTTATGCAGACTCATAAATGCACACATGGGGTTGAGGGTTTTGCTCAGTGGCAGAGCGCTTGCCTAGCACACGCAAGGCCCCAAGTTCGGTCCTCAGCCCTGAAAAAAGTAAAAAATAAAAATATAAATGCACCCTTACTATTAGTAGGGAGGAAATGGTTTGCTGCACTGAATGCTAATTTTGCTCCTGTGTCATCTCTCCTGGAGGTCCTTTCTGACCCTCCGCCCCACATCCATGCAGGCTTACATGCTCCTATGAATTCCTTCCTGCCTCCCTCCGCCCCCAATTACAAAATGCCACTGTTTCAATGATTTCCCTTTGGAGTTGCCGTTCCCTGCTTTGAACTGTGTTTTGGTACCAATAATCCAAACTCCCTCCAACCTCCCTTCTCCCTACCCTTCCCAGCCTCTAGTGATCTCGGTTGCACTCTCTTCTTCTCTAAGATGAACATTTTAGCTTCCACATGAGTGAGAACGTGTAGTATTTGTCTCTCTGGACCTGAAATTTTTTTTACCTTAAAAGGACCTGTATGCCCAGAGAATGTTACCGTGCTAAAAATGACTTTTCAAATATCTTATAGACTGTCCCATTGATATCATCATTTATATATTCTTAATGATGAGAAATGGATATACAAAATCATAACAGTTTTGGAAACTTCCAGGAGTGATTTGTAGCCAATACAATGAATCATTAAAGTGAATAAGATCCTTTGAAGTGCAAAATAAGATAACCCAAATTAAAAATAAAATCAGCTTATTTTTTCTTATCATTTTAATAACAATAGTTAAAGATAAAACTCCCAAAGTGTTGGAAATGCTTCATTAGAAAAAGTCCATGCCCAGTGATCATTTTGAAAGAAAATATTCCTTTAGATATATAAATGCTGGTAGCCTTTTAAAAATACTGTCTCCTTATTCATTTGGTACTAGGATTAAACCCAGGGTCACTAAACCTCTGAGCCACATCCCCAGCTCTACATAATATATACTTAATAGTAATACTGATATCAACTCTATAGAAAGCTTAACCTATTTAATATTACGAAGAAATACTAAAATTGTAAATTCCCACTGATAATCAAAGATTAAGGGGTCCAAAAATATTTATTTTAGTGAATTACAAGGACCAGTATAAGCTATAAGCCTTAAAAAGACATTATTTCTCTTTGAAACTGATTGATTGTTTTAAAATATCAAAGTTCTTCATATTGTAGTTCAAAATTTCAAAAAAATAATTTCTGCATATAAACATAAATTTTTGTTATTCACACTAATACAATACATATATTAAAATGACTTTCTTATTTTTGACATTTTGAAAAAAACCTTATAGATACGACACATTCCTTTTCTATATCAGAAAGGACCAGATGAGGAGACAGAAGGAGACTGAATTGAAAGGAAAGCTATACACAGAAAGGAAACAGCAAAAGTTTTTAAAATTTTGAACATCACTCTGATGGAATCCCCTCTTGGTCATACACAGCAGAACCATTCTCACCAACCACTACCTACTGAGTTCTTAAGCAAGTCGAGGGAGCTCAAGAGGGCAGCTGTTTGCAAATTTAGAAGATGGACGTAGGAGTTATATAGTGTGCTGTGACACCTTGTGTATAATTCTGTGGAGAATCTCAGTCTTTCGTTGTCACCTATGAAAACGAGGCTTTTCTCTTGATACTAGTGATTCAGTCTTGGTGGAGATAATCCGGTGTCCTGTGTGTTCAGGTACAGGAAGCCATCGATGTTTCACTTTTGAATTAGTTTAATAATTTGGCAAGCTCTGTGTCTTCATAGATCAGATGATAATGGAATGCTTTATATTTTTATCTCCAATGATATCTGCATAGCAGGTAAGTTAAAATTATTCTCTGTTCTAAATTTTTGTGACCATTTTTTTTTTTCTGCTGCAGAAAAAAGTCACACTAAATGGTTTTTTGGACACACTCATGTCGGATCCTCCCCCACAGTGTCTGGTCTGGTTGCCTCTCCTGCATCGACTGGCAAATGTAGAAAATGGTGAGCAGTTACCGCTGAGCAAAGGCAGTTTTTATAATTATTGAAATTAGATCATCAAATGTGCCTTTATTAAGCCTAAGAACTAATCCATCTCCTTGATCAATAAAACCTTGCAGGACCACTGCAAAATGAGAACTGTCAGTTCTAGACACTTATTAAATCTCATAGTGCACATCCCCGATGCATTCAATATAAGGACCTCAATAAGAAATGGGACATTTTCTAGCATGGTTTGAGATTTAAATTTCCAGTATTATATACGTGGCACTGACTATTTCCTCCAAGGCAGTCAGCCAAGAATAGGTAGGAGAGATGGCAAAAAAACTAATGATAGCACCTTGCTAATCTTTACTCACATGCTCCAAATTGTAAGCTGTCAAGAATTATACTGATGTTAAAGACAATAGTAATGGAATTTGATTTTCATAGCATTTCTAAGAACAGAAAGGAAGTATTTCTAGAGTAAAAGCATTTACTGTTAGTATGTCCAGATTTAAATATGAAATACAATATAGCACCAGAGTTAAAGAAATTTAAACACTGAACAATTCATTACTTCTCTTTAATCTTTAGGCTTTCTTATTTGTCATTTAATTGAACTTTGAAATTTCTCCAGATTTGAATAGAACAAAATTTATCCCATGTCTCTTACTAGAATCTTACTGTCTATATATTTCTTTAATAGATTCTGGGTCTAAAGTTACCTTCATTTTAAATTCTCACTCAGAATTTTCAACACTTATCTCTCTTAGTTAAAAATTATTAATTTATCCTGTCTCTTGTGGGCAAAATCTCAAGGATGAATTCACTAGGATCTTTGCAATTACTAACATAAAATTTTTAATGTTTGTAGTCATATGCAGAGTGATCAGAGATGATGGTGCTGGATGAGCTCAGTTACTGTGTGTAGATCCAGGACTAGTCATCTTCCAGTTGTAAAGCTGTAATTTCATTTCTGCCATTTCACTAAGGAAAGGCAGGTTTTTACATACTTGTCCCAGCACAACTGCTCTAGATTGAAGCCCCCCTTCTCATCTTTGCCAGAGTCAGGAAAGGGAGCTTAGGATGTTTGTTTAGAAGACAGTGCACTCAGAAGGTCTTTCTTTTCACCTTTGCTTTTATCTTCATTTATTCTTTAAATTTTTTATTTTATTTTGAGACAGGGTCTTGCTAAGTTGTTTAGGGACTCGCTTAGTTGCTGAGACTGACCTCTAACTTGCAGTCCTCCTGCCTCAGCCTCTCGAGTTGCCTAGCTATCTTCATTTATTCTTATGTGTGCTCTTTTTCCTGGCTGGTTAGCCATAAAATAACTTTACCAAATGCAAGAAGTGTTATGCTGTTGTTGTTTTAGTATCTTTAGCTCAGAGTATATAGATAATTTGGTCATTTATGAGTTTCACATCTAAAATACTTTACCTTCCCTACTTTGTAATTCTAATTTTCTGCTAAAGAAAGGTAAGTTTCTCTTGAGCGCTCTGAATCAGAACTACGTTCCAATAATTTACACATCTTTTGGGGTCCTATCCACCTGCCTGAGAGAAGAAAAAAAATGTTAGATGAAGCCAATGTCACTCTTAAATAAGCCCATTAGCCACTCTACTTTTTAAAAAGAAACTCAAGTCTCTCATCCACTTTTTCCACCCCTGCCCCCATTTCTCTTTCTTTTATTTTTTTCCTTCTGCTTTCCATTTCTTTACTATTTGCTTTCTCCCCACTAGAAAGTCAACTGTCCATCCATTCTGCTTCTGAATCTGGTGAGCTACGCTGGTCTCCAGGAGACAGAGGGCAGTTTAGGGGAAAAGCAAGCCGGTTTGAGTAATTTATATTCCTGTAGTGCAAGAGACACAAGCAGAGAGAGCCAATGACATTACAGAGATTTGTGCTGCTTAAAGAACTCCTATTCTCTACCCCATTTCTTTTCTACCCCGTCCACATGCATGAAAAGGGAAGTGAGATTCCAAGAATAAATGTTCCTTTGAGCCAACTGGACTCTCCTCTGGAATCGTGAAAACACAGTTCCATTCGGGCTGTGTGTCCCTTGCTGTTGTTCACACTGCTGTTTTGTTGTTTTTCTTCATTCCTCCCCACTAGTCTTCCATCCGGTTGAGTGCTCCTACTGCCACAGCGAGAGTATGATGGGATTTCGCTACCGATGCCAACAGTGTCACAATTACCAGCTCTGTCAGGACTGCTTCTGGAGGGGGCATGCCGGTGGTTCCCATAGCAACCAGCACCAAATGAAAGAGTACACGTCATGGGTAAGGCAGGGTCCGGGCACAGTGGGATGTGCGAGTGTTTGTGGAATGAAAGGGAGTATCAAGGATGGTGACAGAGTTAAGGGCCAGACTGAACTTCATTTCTAACAGTCCCGCCTGCTCTCCTGCCTACTGGGATCTCTTACTCATTCTAGCTGAACCCAGGATAGCATCCTAAGACTTAAAACGTAGGAAGATTCAAACTGTGTTACTTCTTGGAATATAGACAATTCAGTACAGATTTAAATAACAACTGAGCATCAAGCATCTTCTGGAAAGCAGTCTTATTTTCACAGTAAGTTAAGGGTTTTTCCAAATTTCATTTTGTTTTGTTCTTACAGAAATTGATGGAAAATATTATTAGTTTCACTTTCCTTAGATTCTTGAGTTCTTTTAAGTGCATGACCAGAATACTAAGGAAAAAAAGTATGAGAGTTTGGGCTTAATAATACTATTTCATTTTAGTCTCTTTTCTTTCTGGAATGGAGGAGAAAGTATGGTTTTATAAGCAAGTCAACTTTTTATGAATCGTGTGAGCTTGGGAAAGGTCACATGTGAATGTCCACGTGATATGTTCTCAGGCGCATGGGCCCTGGGACCATGGGGGGAATCTGGCTCCTTCAGTGTGCCTTCGATTTGAATGGTTTGCAGTTTTCTGACCTCTATCTCAGTTCAACGCAAAGATCAGATCAGTTCTAGCAGTGCTGCTCTGGTGCATCTGTTAAGTATTTCTCTACTTATGGATTGGGTTTTATAGCATATACCATCAACCTGCCAGCCTCTCTTGAAGTAGATCTTTCACACACACACACACACACACACACACACACACACACACACAAAACCAAAGTTGTATGAGTTTTCTGTATTTAAATGTTCTAGCTTTGTAGCTTTGGATTTTTTGCTGCTTCTTTTTTTTTCCACCAGGGATCAAACTCAGGGATGTTTAACCACTACGCCACATCCCCAGCCCCCACCCTGTTTTTAAAAATCATTTATTTTGAGACAAGATCTCAAACTTGCAATCCTGCTGCCTCAGCGTCCTCAGCCTCTGGGATCACAGGCATGTGCTAACGTGCTTGGCCATATTTAAGTGTATTTCATTCAATTTAACCTATAGTCTACTTAAAGGGTAATTCACAATTCTAAAAAAAGAAAAAAGGTCTTCCGAACATGCATCTTGAATTCTTAAATGGGAGTGTTTGTTCTTTCTAGGAATTATTATAGTGACATTCAATGTAACTTTATTAATAGTTCATCACCTGTCATATTTTGCTAAGGCAAAGTACATGAGAGCTTCCTGCCAGGTTCCATGCCATCACTCGCTGCGTGCTGGGTGGTCTTCTGAGGATAGATATGTGAACACACCTCATGAACTACAATTCAGCGCAAAGACAGAAGCAAGCACTTTCTGTTTTGAGATTGTCAGCATATTATTGGTTTCCACCCTTCGATTCCAGATCCTACAGGGCTGATGTTTGAAGACTAATCATTTTTTTTTTTTTGCTGTTTTTATGTGAATGCTGAAGCCACATAGGGAGCATCTTTTTTAAGAATGGTAGACTTTAAAATTGTGTAACAGGATACTGTCTACCAATTTGGGTCCAACTCTACAAGAGAACAAAGTACTCAGGGCTTGTGGGTGAAGCTCTCTTGCTGCTGGCAACTTAAATGACATAAGAGTCACATCTCTAACCGAAGCCAAAAGAGGACTTCTTCAACAATACTTCCAAACAATGAGGGCAAAAGTCGCTTTATTATATTACCAATTATGAACTCCAGGTATAAAATGAAGTAATAAAAATCATAAATGGCTCCTCATGGAAAGGGAAAATTTGGTTAGGGATTTATTATATGGATACTAAAATCTATATTATAGAAATTTATTATATTTTAATAATTCTGATGGTGTCATATTAAGAAACACATCCCTTTAGTCCAAATGTAAAAGAGGTTGCACAATGCTCTGGGAAGAACGTAAATTTTCAATTTGAGAGACTCAGGTTGAAGTTCCATTTAAAAACTTCTAATTGAATATGTTGGCCACCTTGGAAACATCTTGCACCTGGATTCCTGCAAAACCTTCTGTTCATCTCCTTCATTCCAACACTGTCCCCTCAACATCTTCTGTTCTTAAGTGGGAGCAATCCTTCTAGAGGCAGGAAGCATTCTGTAACCCCTATAAAGTCTTCATTGCCTCCCTCCCCCATGGGATAAAGATCCAGGTCTAAACATGCCAGGCTGAATAAGGACCTTGGTGACCCACCTCCTGCTTTCCTCTCCAGGATGGACTCAGTTCCTCCTCCTCCTGCCTTTCTAGTTGCTGTTTCCTCCACTTGAATTATCTTCCCCAGTCCCCTGAGTTTTCTTCAGAAGGACTTCTGCTGGCTCATTAAATCCCAGCTGAGGTGTCCCATGCTCAGCAATTGCTTCCATTTATCTCAGCATTTTCTGGCACTAAGCAGCAGAAGGTAGGTACCCAGGTGGCTTGTTCCAGGAGTCTAGTCCGAGCCTTGAGCAAACTTCCTGGCTTTGAGTACTCAAAAAGAATATCTTGAATGAATGAATATTATAAAAAGCAAATCATGGTCGCAGAGGTGGCTCAGCGGTAGACCACTTGCCTGACATGCATGAGAACCCATACAAAACTAAGTGTCGGACAAACAAAACCCAGATGAAAAATTAAGTTCTCTTTCTCTCAAAAAAAAAAATCATCTGATAAGATGTTACATTGTGGTTAGTCATTATCACATCTACCTTTCCTTTTCATTCCAGAAATCACCTGCAAAGAAACTAACCAACGCATTAAGCAAGTCCCTGAGCTGCGCCTCCAGCCGCGAACCCTTACACCCCATGTTTCCGGATCAGCCTGAGAAGCCTCTCAACTTGGCTCACATTGTGTAGGTATCTCCCCTCACTCACTCCCTTCCATGAAAACACATCTTTATTCGCTGACACCTGTCTGGAGCCATGAAGACGCAATTTCATATCAGTCATCGGAGACCAAATTTTAAAATGTATTCTTAAAAAAAAAAAAAGAATCAAAGCAATGCCATTATAGTTTTCTCTTATTGACCTATACAGTTCTTCTGCCTGACTATAAACTAAAGTAGGCAATACTAACATAATTCTCCTTGAGGTGGAAAACATTTAAATTATAAAATATAAATGTTAGTGAGGGTTTCACAATTGGAAGTTAATGCTCAAGGAATTATCATGGTTTTAAAAATGTTTAAGTATGTCATACCTTAACATCATAGGTACTTTCAGTCCCAAACCTAAAATCCCTTTGTTTCACTTCTCTGTAGAGCTCTTCATCTTAAAGAAGCCAGCAAACCTAAAAATTGCTTTGGTTTTTATTGTCTGTTTGTTTTTTGTTTGTTTGTTTTTTATTTTTTAATCCTTTAATCCCACGCTATATAACTTTAGGAAATTCATGATCTATGTGTGGGAAGGTTGAAAAGGGAAATTGATGGGAAAGCTTAAGGGAAGTTCTCCAAAGTATGTGTGAGTTTGTTGACAAAAGGTCTGGCCAGTGAATGGTGGAGCCACTATCCCTGCCACCTGCTAAAGCCCCAGGGACCTGGGGCCTCTCTCAGGAGGGGCCTCAGGTAGAATAAAATGCTTCTCCCTTCCTGTGAACTTGGGCTCAAAAGAAAAATGCTTATATGTACTTCTGTATATAGTTAGGAATTATGTTGTCACAGGGGCCTCTGGAATAGATGGTTCCTCTTCCTTATGAGTCAGCCACCTGTTTCCCATGGTTCCTTGGGACCTGCCATACCAGAAGGGCCTGTATTTACCTGTTGACATCAGCAGCCAGTCTCACCGACCTACCAGTAGGAGAAACTGACTGATACAAAGTTCATGCTTTGGGCAGGCTAGAACGTGACCTGCAAGAAGAACTATGTGGGAATAAGACCCTTATGAAAACAGTAACTCTTTCCTTTGATGGGCCCAAGTAAATACTATCAAATCATCTGTGCTACATTGCATTTATGAGCTTTATATAAATACTACAGGACTTTGTGCTGTTTGCTCCTGAGTGTGCTCTGACCCCAGAAATACAGAATGGAGGCTCCTGTTTCTCTGGCAACACACTGTTCTGAACTAAGCATCCAGAAAACTGATGTAAACCAATTCTGGAGAATGCGTCTGGCTTATTTTTGGAAATTGTGCTCCTAAAAATATGTCAGGAGTAAATAAATCTGGGGAATTTCCCACTTGGAGAAATCTGCTTCATAGGAGCTGTTCCTGTTAAGGTCAACTAGAGACATCACCAAATTGCTAGTGACGGAACACAATAAATAAATATCAAGGCCACACCGTGAGCTCTACCCAGAGCCACTTTCTACCAACCCAGGAGAGAGCAGCCTTCAACCTGAGCTTCTGGGTGTGATGAACACAGAGTATGAGTGTGAGCCCTCTGGAGCAAGAGCTTTGCGGCAGAACAGAGTGAGGATGCCTCCGCCCACTTGTAGAAAGCATTAGAAAGTGAAGTAATGGGAAGTGAAATCACATTCGCAGTGTGCATTTACCTAGCTCAGGGCTTGGACACAGTACTCAGGGTGTGTGTGTGTTCCTGCGTGTGTTATTTAATTGGCTGAGTAAAAATTTTTAAATTTTAATTTATAGGGACTATACAATCTGACATGTCATTCACTGTACTAACAGAGGCAATAGCTACACAATAGGTTCTTCATTGTCTTTATTTTTGATCCTGGGGATTGAACCCAGGCCCTCACATAGGCTAAGCACGTGCTCTACCACCTCAACCCCTACGATGGGTTCTTCATCTGGGTCCCATGGAGAAATTTCAAAATTCCCTTAAAATTCTACACAAAATGCAACATTTTTCTGATAAAGCTTCTCTATATCTAACCAAATTCCCAAAATAGTTTTTGATCTGTACACACTGATAAAATATTTTTCCAGGGTGAATGCTTTAATTTTATAATGAAAATTGTATAAGGTCATTAATTGTTAAAATAATATATAAGAAATTATGGATGTAAAAAGTCCAGTCTATATTAGCACCTTTTCTATTTTTTTTTTTTTTTAAAGAGAGAGGGACAGCGAGAGAGACAGAGAAAGACAGAAACAACTTTATTTAGTTTTTCACATGGCCTCAGTTGCTCCAACACTTAGTTGTGTACGTGGTGCTGGGGTTTGAACCCGGGTCCTTGTGCTTGCCAGGCAAGCGCCGAAACCACCGAGCCACCGCTCCAGCCCTTTTCTATTTTTAGATATAGAAATTTTCCCTCTATTTGTTTCTTTAGTCAAATGCTGTTGTAGTGAGCAGATGTGCATGCCTTTTGGGGAGGTGTGGGTGTTCTAAGACTTTTAATTTTAAGCATGCTACTCATTTAGCTATTGTAAATTATCATAAGTACGTACAAGCCATTTAAATGACAAAACAAATGGCATATCTTTCATCATTTACAAAGAAAACTACCTTAATCTGCTATAATGAGCATGTATTTTACAGTTAACGAACATTTGCACTTGTTCCAACTTACTACAGATATAATTTTGATGCATATCACAAAAATCTTTGGTATTCTATAGCATGTCCTTTCAGCATAAGCCATTTTTATAAAAGTGAAAATAAGTGAATGAATACTTTAAGGAAAAAACATCAATACTCCCACCCCCACTTAATTATCTTAATTTATTGCTCCCAAATATGACTTAAAGCACAAAGGTCTTAAGCAGAAGGAATATTAATATACTACAAAAAATATGTATAGTATGACACTTTATTGTTAGAGCACTAGCAAAGACCACCTTGAAAGTATGATTGCTGGGATGGAGGAGTGGCTCTTGTGTTACAGTGCTTGCCCGGCATGCGCAAGTACACAAGTTCAAACCCTAGCACCACATACACAACAGAGCCTTGGAGCAACAAAAGCCACACGAAAAACTAAAATAAAATTGATTCTCTCTCTCTCTCTCTCTCACTGTACCTCTCTCTTTAAAAGAAAGAAAGTATGATCCCTGAGCTTTTCCAAATAGTTTATTAAATAATTTGTCTGTTGTGGTACAGACCACATCTTTATCATTCCTTGGACACAAGTTCATGTAGGTTCACAAAAATATCTGAATCTAGGTCACTTACACTGATAAACAAGCTCACAGACAAAGAAGGAAGCAGTGAGTGGGCTATGAGCATACTCTGTCATGTACTGCGTGACGGATTGGGACATTGATAATTACAGCACAAATTCAGAACACAAAGCATTTTTTCTTTGTTACTATGAAAAAGTATATTAGTACCAATTCATCAAAGGTCAACTTAGAAAAAAAATTACATGATGCAAATATTTATATGAAGGATAATTGCATGTCCTTCTGCTACACTGAAATATGTTTAATGTTCTGATGTCCACTTAAATCCAATCTTAAGAAGTAAAAAGCCATAGGTATAAACTGGCACAAATGTACATGGCTTATGCTTGATCAATACATAATAAATAAATCAGAAAATATTTTCATTATTTAAAACTCCAGTTCTAACTTTGAAGTGTAAAAAATGGCAAAAATATGGCAGATTCTGTATGACTAAATTGACATTTTACAAGAAATCTTAAATAGAGTTAAAAGAAACTTAGTCAATAGAACTTTTAAACAGGTTGTGGAACTATTATCTCAGACCTATTTGTATATGGAAATGAATGATGTGACACAAAAAATGTCATGCCCTTATGTAGCCAAGAGTTTTTGTGCACATACAGTAAACAGGTGTTGCCAACCGTGAATTAGTCCTTAAATAGAAACGAGCAGGTGGTGTCATTTTGGGTTTTTTGGCATTTGTTCTTAGCTATTGTATTACTTGTAAATGTTGCCATGATTAACACTCTCTATTCTGTTCAATTTTTTTGCTGCCAAAAGTGATACTTGGTAAGTAGTACAATAGTCTCCAGTGTACTTTATAAAGATTTATAATCATAAGTAGTTATGAGACACAAAACAAGTGAACAGTATGAGGCTAGTTTAAACTTATTCTGTCTTGAGCTGAACTCTGAATTTGTACAAAGAATGCTAATGTTATAAAAAATGTCTTCTGCAACGATCTTATCTAAGGGGGGAAAAAACCAAAAACCCTTGCACTATGTCCCTTTGGCTTCCTCCATTTTGAGGAGCTGTTTCATCTTCCTAAGAGTAAATGTGTTCAACATTCCCAGCGTGACCTATTTATTGAATTAAGGCAACTTGCCATTTGGTTATGGAGGAAATAGAAACTCTAGTCCCTCTGAATGGCACCATTTTGTGCCAAGGTTGGCCATTCTGTGTTCCAAATTCAACATTTTGATAGTGAACCTTAAACATGAATCCATTTGCTAAGAAATCTCCATTTTAGCTTTGCAATGACCAGATTCAATAGAGTAAATTTACCAAGTAGTTAAAAAGCATGCCAAATCCACTGGTTTTCTCATCCTATAGAGTAAGATGAGAACATTTTTGAAAACAGACAACAGAGAATCAGAAATGTGCTGTCACCTTTATTTCCTTTTCAACTTTTTGCAAAGTGACCATGAAGGTGTTTCACTCTGTTTACTGTTTTAAAAATCAGATGTACCTAAGTTCATAATTACACAGAGAGAAGACATTAGATAAAGTTAGCATCCTGCTTATAAAGTGTTCAGCTGAAGGCAGAATTCGTTTTAAATTAGCCTTCTGTTGCTCACTTGTAGGAAGATAACATCCTAGATAGGTAATTTAAAACACAAAGATCAATCTCAGAACTTCAGTCATTATGTATGGAGTAGATGAAATAATGAATCTGCTGCTTTGACCTCATCCAAAAAATAATGTAATCATAATGTGATCAATCATAGAACAAAGTTCAGCACCAGCTACCAGGACAAAGTTTCAAAGAATCCTTGCATACAGTACTGACACTTTAATATCTGCAAAGTGTTATGTCCATTTCAGTAAATACATTGGGATAAGCAAAACTATTTTTCAGCAGAATCTATTCATTGTAAAATCCAAAACTAACTCTAGTTCCCTAAAAATTAAACTATTTACAAATTTGATTTTTATGCAAGCCAATGTGAATTTACCCTTTGGACTACTGTAACTAATGTCTCATTCAAATAAAAATCTATACTGTCAAATTCAAATATTGAATTAGAGTAAAACCAAAACTTCCTGTGACTCAGAATGATTTCCTGCCTCCCCCTGCATCTTCCGAACTCTAAATCCCATCTAACCTTATTGTTCGATGTCTTACATTGAACCTAAAATAAGACCAAAAGCTGCTTGGAGATGAGATGGGTTTGTCTGAATCAAAATATTCATGATAGGGAAAAAAGTGACAGAATGAAATAAAGACCAAGGAAAAATCAGTGCACTTAATTGATGTTTAAGGCCAAGAACAATTCTGAGGAATATTGAATCCTCTTTCCTTTTGCTCATCAGATGAATAGTGTGAAGTGTAGGGGATGCCTTACACCGCGCACTCGGTCATATAGATCTGCCAAAACTCAGAAACGGTGACACCTGGTGCTGATCCACTGCATTTTCACTTAGAATAAAGAGCGAATAAGGCAGGATCCTATTTGGCAGCCTGTTTCCTTCTGCATTCAAAAAGGAAGGCAGAGAGGGAAGTTTCCAAAGACGCAAGAATCCTCCTCTTTCCAAAAGGATGTGGGTCCTGATTATCCTATTTTCCAAGCTTCTCACGTTAGAGGACAGTAGAAGTAAGGCAATGGCCTTCTTCAAAATCCTGATCCACTCAACAACATGATTCAACAAAACACCAAGACTCCAGGCCCATGAAAAAAAAATGTACTCATGTTGTCCAGAGATCTTCATTCTATGTTTAACTGAGATTCTACATGCTCAAGGAAATGTAACTAAAATACCTAAATAATGGAACAGGAATATGTCGACTTTCATGTTGATCCTGAGCAAGATAGGACTCTGGTCTTCCCCTCCCCTGTCCTCAAGGGCTATGGAGAGTTTTTCATTTGTGACTTTGCTTTGCTTTAACTGTCCACACACTTTGTTTTAGGCCTCCCAGACCTGTAACCAGCATGAATGACACCCTGTTCTCCCACTCCGTTCCCTCCTCAGGAAGTCCTTTTATAACCAGGAGGTAAGTGCCAATCCTATTATGAAATAAGTTCTATTATAAAATAAGACTTTATTCTATGGCAAGAGAAATATTCTATTGTAAGTCAAGTGAGGAAGACTGTTATTGGAAGCTAACTTGTGAATATCCATCACAAAATTTTCATTTCACTCATTTGGAAGCTTTTAAAGAGGGCTGGGATGGCTTGGGGTGTCCATGTCACTTCTGGGAAACCATGTTTATAATCTCCAGGAAGAACATGGGGGATGTTCTAATTTTACTATGGACACACACATATTCCATCTCACTGAGTGATGTTACAGCACATGGAGTGATCTGTTGAAATCTGGCAATTAGAATTTCAAGAAGCGATGGTGTGTTATTATATAGATTCTGAAATAATTCATTATTTGAGGCTCCAGATATAAAAGAATCCTTTTCTGATGAATCTTCTGCTGGAGTTCCTGAGGCTAGAGGCTGAAGACCAAACTTAGAAATGTAGTTTCCACATAAATAATTTGATGGATAGTAACAAAAAATTTTTAAAGGCTGCGTATATGTCGCATCTCGTTGCACGAGATCCAAGAGCAGGAGATGCATACATCTCTAACAGCTAGCATCAGAAACATGCAGGGCTTAAGAGGTGCTCTGAGTCATTTGATCAAATATCACAAATCAAGCACCCGAACGTTGTTTCATAAATACAAGGAGGTTTACAGGAAAGCAGGAAACAGAAGTAAGGAAAATTGAAGTGAGTAATTGAACACGAGATCTCAAATGCCTTTCAGCAGAAAAGAAAATACAGCTCATATTTTACAAAATACACATAACCCATCTTTTCCCTGAAGAGGTTTATAAAGCACCAGTTTCACACATATCCTGGTACCTTCCAGTGAGGACTGGAAGAAGCGAGACTCAGCACACTGCTGATGTTTCCCTGCATTCCTGTACCTGCCCGTCAATGGGCACCTGAGATGAAGACGCAGAGCACTCACAGTGAAACCATGAGTGAGGTTTAGGTCCTCAGTAACTTCCTGTTGGCATTCCCTTTCAGGAGCACCAGCAACCTCAAGAAGGAACTAAAGTCTGTAAGACACACAGGCCTTTGCATCTACCTAGGGAGGAACTGGTGTGATATTTGGAGAGAAATTGTGCTTTTTTTAGGAAGCTCTGCATTCTGTAGGTGCCAAGCAGAGGTAGACCCCAACCTTACTGAAGGTCATTTTATATCATTTCAGCTCGGACGGTGCTTATGGTGGATGCGTCTAGATGGATAACATGACTTCCTCTACCCTAAAATAAGCCTATAATGCTTTGAGCTGTTCTGCTTTCTCCAGGGTGCATGGCACCCATTAACTCAAAATACGATCATTTCCCTTTTCTCCCATTTTCAGTCCTTTTGCCATGTTCTCTGTGAACCACAGATATGTCCTTTAGAGCGTGCAGTTCTCCCTGTCACCAGGGAGACTGGACCCTGGTTTCTGTGTGAACGGTGCTGTTCAATAAAGCTGTGTACACTGACTGCCTTTCCTCTCTGAGTGGGCCTTGCTCTGTCCGTGGAGGTTTTAATGAGGTCTCATTGTTTGCATCCCTCAGGTCACCTGAGGGGATAAGTGCGTCCAGCCCTGGGGCTGAAGAGCATTCCCTCATAAAGCTGTATGTAAATCAGCTTGACCACGGCGCACGGTCAGTATGCCAGCGTCCCTGCGTCACTAATCATAGAAGTAGTTCCCCAGCTCGGCAGCTAGTCTCTCTGTTCAGCACTAAAATCTTCCTGTCACGTGTCCTAGTGGAGGTGGTGGTCTTCTGGGGTTTAAAGAGCTTCTGTAGAATATTTTTAATCTAAGCTGGACTTCTCAGCTCTTTTCTCTCTTTCCAGTCTGTTAATTCCGTGGCTTCATACCAGTACATACCAGGTGAATCTATGTGAAGAGTACCAAGCTGGGTCTTGTTTGGACAAGTCTCTGATCTTGTAGCATCTATAAGACTCTGGATGGTAATGTCTAAGAGGGTCAGCCTACAGAGCCCCTTGAGATGATCTTTAGTGCTAACCAGGAGAGCCCAGGACTTAACCAGCCTTAAAACCTTTCCGTTCCACAGGGCCAGCACTATTTGCCATCACTCCACCCTGAAAAGGACAGTCTGATTCCTACTGGAGTAACAATTTGAAAGCCAGCTTCTCCCTATCTGTGCTCAATTTTTATCACGTGATAATGCTGCTGGCGATCCACTTTTGCTTTCTTAACTATGTCAACACACTGAGGTTGATGGAAATCCATCATGCCAGTTGAAGGCACAAGTTAAAGGTCCTATTCTTTCTCTAATTGGAGCATGGGTAAAGAAACATAACCTAAAAGTCTGCCCTCAGCACCACTGCACCCCAGCCTCCCCTTTTAAAATCAAATAAAACCTAAGCTCCAAGAATAGTGCTGTTCAGTATTAGGGCAGCATTAAGAAAGTAGACAAATTTGCCATGCAGATATTTTATTTAGCCTGAGTTGTCAGTCTTTTGTATTTTAACTTAGAAATCTTAGAGATCTTAGGAAGATAAAACAGAACAAGGATGAATTAAAATCACCAATGCAAAGTCCTTGCTACACACTCCTGGCATTTCTTGCCTAGAGTCCTTTACAAGTCTTACCACTTTGATCTTCAAAAGGCATCAGGGTAAATCTTTGAAGTCTTTTGACATCCAAGTAATCCACCTCACACAGATTTATGAGTGTGCACCTCTGGTTACCACCACCATCTGTTGCATCCCCTGTTCCTTTTCCAGTGACATATTTGATTCACTTTTCCATTACTTAAAAGAAAGGATTCTTAAAGGCACTCTCCCTTAGTTCTTTGAAGTCTTCTTGTGTCTGTCTGTCCGTGTGTACACATACACATGTGTGCACTCCATGCTGGTTAGCAGGTAGGTAGGATGTGGGTCAAATAAGATAAATCATAGACATATTTACCTCATTCATTTTCTTAATCATAAACTGTATCCTTAAACCTAGATTGTTTTCTTGTAAATTTATAGGAAAGAATGGCTGGATCGATGTAATCTATCATGCTTACTAGGAAAAGGCCTCCAATAGCTAAACATGGTGGCCAGCAATGTTTTCTAAGCTTGCGAAAGATGACATTGCCTTACTGTAAATATCATTGCAAGGCCTGACCACAAAGCCAGGCTCAGAAGGCCCTCTCTGCCTTTCACTGCCCACAGCACCAGTCCTCTGAGGATCTTCTTTCTTCATTGGTATTATGTCTCTTTGAATTATCTTGCCAAAATCCTTGCTTAGTTTATGTAAGAGAGCTAACTAGTCCTTTCCTATGATAAATAAGCTTCTTTAATTATGACCCAACTTCTTCATTAGACGTTATAAGGACATCAAAAGTTTGAATGGCTAGTTTCTTTACCTCCAATATTAGAAAACTTGCTTAAAGATTTCACAGGTATTTTCATAGTTGCAACTTCTAAGTATAAACACTCCCAAGAGGAAGCATTTTAGATATTATATACATAGCATCTAGCCATATCCATCGCTCTATCAAATATTAGAAAATGGCTGAGAATTCAGATGGTGCATTGAACACAATCTAACAGGCCATTCTGTGGTTTGACACAGTAACCCTGGTTATTACTGACACTGTATTGGGCTCTGTAGTAGCTTATGAGGAGGGCACCCCACCCACCCAAGCACTTCCCAAATCCTAATTCTTCCCAGTGGAGCCGCATTTGTTGGTGGCATTTCTTAGTTGATTCTTGGTCTCTTTGTTGATTGTTTTGCATTTTCATCCAAAGAAAAGCTAATTCACTGTATCTTTTTCATTTTTTCCAAGCATTTTGCTTACCCAAAGATTATTTATGTAACAACCCAGGCTTTTAATCCAAATTAAACTGTTCAAACTAAATTTTAAGCATTTGTGATTTGATAATCAAACATGTCTAAAAATAAAATGGAGATACTGAATTCAGCTTTACTTCTGAAAATCCAAGTTTTCTCCATGGCTAATTTTTGTCTGAGAAGCCTATCCATTTTCAGTCATAAAAATAGAGAAAATGATAAATCAACATCTGACACCTCCCCAAAGATGTCCTCAGTCTCCTCACACTTTTCTGAGGATATTATATAAAATTATGTGAAATTTGAAATAATTACTCTCTGTAGAGAATTCTTATTTCATGTAGCCCCAGAACCACATATACACCAGATTTTTTTCCAAACTTGAATCAACCCAGTCTTCGCACTCAATTCTAACAAATTCCTATATTAAACTGTTAGTGCACAGTTAAAACCACAAACACCTCTTTTCCCCTTTGTTAACCTTTCTAATCTTACTAGCATGCTTGAGGTGTTTTTGGTGCATGCCCTGCACCCAGCAGACTCTCCTACAGGCTCTCTTGACAAAATACAGTTGTTATGACTTGATCGTATTAGTGAGCTTCATAGTAAGAGTGATGAATCAATTATGACCTAAGAATTCTTATGTCTTCCCTGCTACCTGTTCAACATAATTCAACATGTATGCCTGCCTGAATTGATTGACAGCTAACTTCCCTGCCGAGATGCTAACCTATTCTTAATATATGCTGATTTTCATTTTAGAGACATTTTACATTTCAGTTCTAAGGTACTGAAAGCTAGACAAGGAAAGAGAAACAGGATGTTTCAAGAAATTATCTTTTTAACGCAGTTAATCAATGGACTCTAATTGTGTTTAAAATAGTTTGGTGACTTTATTACCAGACCATGTAAATTATAGCAAGAAGCAAAATTTTATTCACAATTGAAAGTCCCTTAAGGAGAGAGCCAACTTTGCCAATCATTTTTCAAAAGTCCAAATAGCACACAGGTTTATCAATTATTTAAGAATTAATAGAAATAAAAATATCTATTCTTAATTTGCCATGGTTTATTGCTTTCCTTTAAACCATTGGTAATAAGTATTCCCTATTACATGATTTTTATATAATATTTTAAGACTGAATCCAGGCTTTTAATGTTGTGCTCAATAGAAAACACTGTTTGACCAGGGCTAACATAGTGATTCAACATAGGCCAAAGTAACTTTTAAATGCACTTAAGGTTTGGGTAAAATTCCAGGGAGCATTCATGTATAGTTTTGTTACCTTAGGGCACCCCAGAGATGTTTCCACTAAACTAAAACTACTGTCTTCAGTTGTTGCCCTTCAAAACTAAGGGGAGTATTTTTTAAAAATAAATATGAAATATTTTCAAATTGATCTATTCTTCTGGAACCCATTAAGTCACTGCATATTTGTATGTGTTGGCATGAAAATTTTTGGAAGAAGGATATTTATCATTGATAAATATCTGTTGCTTTCCAGAGATTTTGTTTTTCTTGAGAGAAATTAAACTTTTTATTTTTTCATCCTTTTCTTCATTTGCATTATTTTGTTTTTCTAACACCTAGTTGTGCGTGTGATGCTGGGGTTTGATCCTGGGTCCTTGCACATGCCAGGCAAGTGCTCTACCACTGAGCCACCTCTCCAGCCCTTTTTAAAAAATAAAGTGGTGAAGATTTAAAAAAAAAAATACAGTATCAAGGAATATTCCCTGCCTTTTTGCTTGTGGAAGAACACATGAATTGTAAAATTTTCTGCCATTCCCTCCAGGGTATCGAGAAATGGTGATATGTATTTGCACCTTAACAAGAACCTGGTGGAGAGAAAGTGAGATATATATACATACATTTTGGGAATAGGATATTGCTACTTCTTGAGACCCAGATTGGGGAAAATGTATCAGCCACATGTAGTAGGGAGCACCAAGTAGTTCCCAGTTTCAGAGGCTGAAAGAATTAATGCATTTTGATTAGAGACAGGGCAAAGAACAGCCTTCGGTGCTCTAGCCGGAGTCAGGGAAAGCCACTGTTGCGTTCTGACACGCTGAGATGCTCAAGTGATCATTCCTGAGTGAGGAAGTGGGTGGCATGTGCTTGATCCTAAAACCATAATCAAATGGAAATCCACTTAACTTCTCCGTGCAGGCCACCAAGCTACAAAATGAAGATTTAAAAATCTCAATTCTTCTATAAAATAGTGTGAGAACACATTGCTTCAAGGGGTCACTGTCTTCACAACAACTCAGGAGAAAAAAATGTTCACTTGGCTTCTCTTCTTCAACTCCTGGGGAACTGCAGAATGGGTTTGGGAGAAAGATATGTCACGTGGGAAGGCTTATAAAGACCCAAGATTAAATGAAACCTGCCTCCCAGTCAACTCTCTGAAATTCTCACTCTGTTTTATTTTCAGAGTGGCTTTTTTTTTCTTTTTTTTTTTTAATTGTTGTTATTATTGTGCATTTGGCCATCTCTGTGCATGGTCATATTTTTGGCTTCCTAGAAGTACATAATGAACAGAATTTAAGCCTAGCTCTAGGAAGTATAGAAACCATGTGAACAGTGAGTACCAAAAGTCAGAAATGTTCTGGCTTTAGAAATTAAGAGCCATAGCAATGATTTACTTCACAGAATGTTTTACTTCCACAAACTCATAAATGTGCATGGTATAACCCCAATATTTTCCAAGAACCGGGTTTCCAAGAATTCATGTGAGGAAGAAAAGAAAAATAAAAGTATTTAAATGATTCCCTCAAACCAACAACAGCAAGGGCCAATACAAAGAACATAACAACAGAAAGACACGGTATGTGTATACTTAGAATAGCTGGTCATTCTTTGGAGGGAGGTAAAGACCTAAAAAGAAGAAGGGAGAAAAAGAAGAGAAGATGTCAAACATGCAAATGAAGGAAAGGAAAGAGGAGAAAAGCCCAAATAAATAAAGAAAAAGAAATAAGGCCACCAAAGGAAAACTAGCCAGCTGCCTCCTTCTTGCCACCCTGTCCCTACTCGGTACTGTTATCTGCCAGGCTCCTCATGCTTGTGTAGTGACCTCATGGGGGGAAGGTCACTTCTGAACTTTATCACAGCATTTTCTTCCCATAAAGCATGACTTTTCCGTGGTTGATTTTCCTGTGTTTCTTTTCTCTCCTAGCTCTTTCTTTTTACCTTGCACATTCAGCACCAGTGGTAGTACCTGGATAATTATTAGACTTTGGGTTTAAGGAAATAGCACTACAATATTTCTGGGGATTCAAAAAGCAGAGAAATACAAGGCAGGAAAATCTTTTGGTTTGGAGGCAAGAATCATTGATATTTCACATAGTATTGCAAATGGTTTTGCAAGCATATGAAATCAATTATGCAATACATAAATCTACCTTGAGTCAGGAAAAAAAAAAAAAGACGTTGGGGATATTGGGCAACCGGAAGACTGTAGTAGACAAGGTTTGGAATGCCATTTCGATGAGATAATGGGACATCACGTGACCCTGATGGGCTTGTTTCATAGTCTTAGAAGATAAAATCAAAATGCTAGAAAAAAATAAGGCCATCAAGAAGGAAAGTCCTCCTAGAACATGAATCTAATTTATTATTTTCAAAGTTTTAGTGATCTATTGCTGGGCATAGTGACTATTGTTAATAGCATTGTATTGTATATTTCAAAATTGCTGAAAGAACAGGTTTTCAATGCAATAAAAATAAGTATGTGAGGTGATAGATATGTTAATTAGTTTGGTTTAATATTTCCACGATGTATACATACGTCAAAACATCACATTGCACTGCATACTCTAGTTTTTTTGTTTGTTATTTTAAAGAGAGAAGGACAGTGAGAGAGAAAGAGACGGAGAGAATCAATTTTTATTGAGTTTTTCACGTGGCTTTCGTTGCTCTGACTCTTAGCTGTGTATGTGGGTGCTGGGGTTTGAACCTGTATACTTGCGCATGCCAGGCAAGTGCTGTAACCACCGAGCCACCACTCCAGCCTCCCTCACCTGTGTTTTTTAAGCACCGCAATACATACTTTGTGTAACAGATGTGCACCCAAAGGCCCTGTGAAAAAATGTTCAGCAAACATGACTGGCTGCTCTGTGCACAATGATTTCTTTATAAATAAAATTTGACATAAATTTATCAGACTTCACTATTTAATCTTTACACTGCCACAAAATAATAATACTAACCATAATGTGTGTTTCTGTGATATTCATTTATACATGTCTGTGCTTTTAGGATTTCTCTCTGAAAAAGTGGCACTTCGCAGTACAACCTTAAAACCTAAAAAGCAAAAAGTTTTATAAGAGTTTATATAATACTTTATATAGGTTTATATATAAACTCTTATAATTTATTAGAGTTTATATATACTCCAGATATATAATCTGGAGTTTCATTTAAAAAAAAAAAATTGTGTCAATGGACTGGAGCAGTGGCTTGGCAGTTACAGCGCTTGCCTGACATGCGTGAGTATGTGAGTTCAAACCCCAGCACCACGTACACGGCATAGTCTTGGAGCAACGAAGGCCACATGAAAAACTAAATAAAGTTAATTCTCTCTTTCTCTCTCTCTCACTGACCCTCTCTCTTAAAAAAAAAAATGTGTCAAAGTCCTATTATTTAGATATCATGGTAATACTTGGTATATAAACAAAGTTGGGCAGTTTGCCTTTGTATTTTCTATGAAGTAGGGGACAATTTTAGGTACACCAATGTGTAAGGCAAATTCTTATCCTACAAAGGCGTAAACTCTTTTTAAACAGATTGCCAATTCAGTTGTAATACCATATATTCCAGTGAAGCATGCCTGTTCATCACAGTAGATCTTGGGTAGCTTTGACTTGGCCACACTTAATCAAAAGTTAATTTGTATATCAATAACACAATATTTTAAACCTTAAAATTTTACTTTAAATTATTAAATGATTCTGGTCTAAGAACAAATACATGTTATATTGTTACTTTATATGCATTTATGATTGTATAATAACTCCTTAATAAAAAATTTTTTTAAAAATTACTAAATGAATTCAAATAATCCTCATAATGAATCTAAAATGTTAAGAATTGCTTTAGTGGCAGGACTTTATTCACTAGTTATGCATTAATATTGACATAAGAAATACAAACATATAAATACATATATACATGTATATGTGTGTGTGTGTGTGTGTGTGTGTGTGTGTGTGTGTGTCTCCAAGGTATATTTCTGTTTCTCTGACAGTTTTTCTTTGTAGCTTCTCAATCAAGGTAAAGTGATGTGATTAATTTAATAAAACACTATTAATATGACAACCATTTCTAGGTAATTTTCAAGTCTGTGCAATACAGACATCTGGAAAATTTAGGAATGACAGAGGGAAACATTGAGTGGGATCTAAAGAACAGCAGAACTTGGTGATCTACTGGGCGATTTCACAATATCCTCTAACTGATGTTGAGTGAATGTTCTTGGTGTCCAGGCATATGCAATATAAACGCTCATTAACTGGACAAGTAGCTGGGGTCAAACCTGGAGTCCTGGTGGCCTGTGTAATTCTAATTACCATTCTCAGACCAGGTTTCCACTCCCACTCGAATTCCATGGCAATCTGAAAACATCTTGAGCATTTCAAAATATTAGAGATCTGTGCAAATAGGGCCTGGATCTAGACTTGGGAGTGTCTGTTGCCAGTTGCTGACTCGAATGCGTTGCCGTGTTTACGCTCTTCTTGGCTTTCCCATCTTATTAACTAGCTCTCCTCCCAAGGACAGTGAAGTAGAGCAAAACAAAATGCTGGCTAGGGCTGCTCCAGCTCTGCTGAAGGGCAAAGGGTAAGTTACAGCCAGAGTGGACCTGAATGCTGAATTAACTAAACTAAAACCAGAGTTTCTTTTGCAAAAAATTGCATTGTGTGTGAAAGACCGTATTTGATTAGTAAAAACAGCTCTGTCATAACCCAATTAACAGCACCAAGTATTATTTTGAGTGGACACATCTGTGTTGTTATTCACTTTCTCCGATTTCCTTTTTCTTTTAAATGACTAAACTGATGATTGGATTTTCCAAAAGATATTCCCTTTGCTTGCAATCCATTTTGATTTGATTACTATAGAGATGAAGTCCTTAGCCTTCGTGGTTAAAGAATGCAAATCTGTTTTCTAAAAAGTTATTCAACCTAACTGGAAGTCTTCATCTGTAATGTCAGTAAAATGAAATTGTGAATTTCATCGCCTGGGTTTTGCTTGTGGTTTTCTTAGAACATCACTTACACTTTTCCTTTACTGCCTGGGTTTTCCAAAAGCTTTTTCCACTTCGACTCCCTCCTGCAATCGCTGCTCATTTCTGTTCATTTCTGTTCACATCTTTCTTCCCTCCTGCCCTGTTTCAGGATACAGTACAGCCTCAATGTGGCAGACAGGCTAGCCGATGAACATGTTCTCATCGGGCTGTATGTCAACATGCTCCGGAACAACCCATCATGGTTAGTGCAGGTTTGGCTTCTTGATTGTCCTTCAAAAGGGGACCGGTCTGAGCTGGTGCAGGGAGTCTGAGCAAAGGGCAGAGTCTTTGCAGGCTGAAGGTGCCACTAAGGCGCTGTTTACCTAATTCGATTAAGAAGTCTTTTGCCATGTTAGTTTGATACTTCTTGTGAATGTATTATACAATTTGTAACCTTGTTTATATCTTAGTTAAGGTGAAAATTTGTGTGAATGGATGCTGTGCCAAAGATTAGCGTTCAGGTGGATGCAGGACTCTGGATCCCACCAGGCGGCTCTATGCCATGTCATGTCAAATGACACAGGAGAGTGATGCAAGAATTTGTGCCATTCCAAGGAAATGCTAATTTGTGAAACAGTGCTTCATTTCACTTAACAGAATTGAAAAAGAGGAAGGGTAGTATGATGGGATCATAAAGCAGAAATAATTTCTTTGTCTTTCAACAATTCTTTTATGCATGTGTCTGAGTACCATGCTGATGAGCCTTCTTTCAAGTCCCAGAATATACAAAGTTTACTTTCAGATGTGTAAATCCAGAATTCAGATAGTCCTATAGGTTAGGATAAAGGCATTCATAAAGTTATTC
>PVKS010013715.1:0-24787 GCA_004027875.1 Aplodontia rufa
ACTTACTTATACATTATGAAAAATCAATATATGATTTGTCCATAATGTCCAAAATAGTTGAAATGGCTAAGGTATTTTGTCATCTGCATGCCTTTAACCACATCTCCATACTGCTTTGTAATGGATCTACATTCAGTTGTAAACCCAAATAATCATGATATTGTCATCCATGTTTGTGCTTACTTGAATGATGACTTGTACTTATTTAACCACTGGATTATTTATTGATTGATTTTTGGACCTATGGCTCATTAAAGCATAGAGTTAATATCCACATGTTATTAATTTTTTTAAATCGCATTTTATTAAAATGTACAAGATAAAATCTTTATAGTCAACATAAGTAACATGAAGAATAGTCACATAAATTAATTGGGAAATTCCTTGTGTAAAAGAAATGTCCAAAACCATGATAATAGCAACTAGTTGGCCCTTAATATGTCATCTCCATGTTCTTATGTTCTTTCTTCAGTTGATTTGGTGAAGGTAGGTGGCATGTTCAATCTCACTATGTTAACTACTACATTTTTTTGAAAGGTGAAAGAGTGACAATTGGCAGGGGATTCTAATTTGAGCAGACAATTTGGGCAGAGCTTGAAATTTCAGTTGGAATAAGGCCCATTGGTTCCTCTAAATATGCTAATAAAACATGGCTATTCCAGGAGATATGAATTCCAAATAGTGAATTGCAACAAGAATAAAATTGAAGAAGTATTTTCAAATATTTGTAAATTTCTGATACAAATGATACTTTTTCTTAAGAACTCATAAATAAGATTTTCATATTAAAATGACTCAAGAGGTAGAATAAAATGGAAGTAATTTTTTAATTTATTTCTCTGTACATTTGTATTTATCGCTCTATATGGACATATTCATGTTAATATATAAGAATTAAGTAAGGCATATATATGAATAAATATATTAGATTTATTAGAAACTTTTCAAAGGATCAAAAATGCACAAAAATGAATCAATCAATATCATTTCCTATGTTTTCATAAAGTGTAAAATGCTCCAATACCCTCACCCAAGTCACTAAAGAATTTATCATGAAGTTAGGAATTCAGAATAATGAAAAAATTATTCAGTGCTAAGAAAACTAAGATCTAAATAGATTTTTAACTCTTGAAAGCAAAAGTCCAACAAAATTTTGTTGATTACCCATAGTGGTAGTTGTATGTGAGAGGACCTGATCTTTGCTTCTAAAGAGTCAGGAATTGAAGCACAGGGAAAGTGAGTTCTGATGAAAATCACTTAAGCAATTCTTGTCAGAGCTGGAGATAAAGCAGCTGAATACCATACCTTTCAATAATTTTCCCTGATGAGGTAATTTTTTAAGCCAAGAATTTAAAAATGTAAATGTTTGCATATGCGTGGATGAGCAGGATAACTGGGTTCCAAAATTCTCATAATCACTCTTTCTAATGTGAAAAACACACAGTAATCTAATTTTTCTTTCTCCATTCATCCCTCTCTTTCTAAATTGAAAAGTCCATTAGAAAGAATTATATCATTTTCATCATTAAGTACTAATTGGTATAGAAATTCAAAAGGACCAACATACTGGTTACTATCATTTTAAGTAATATAATAATCATTGTAAGCAACATAATGTATTTGATGAGTTGATGTGGTTGATAGTGGCTTATGGGCTTACGATGAGATTGTATTTCTACAATCTCTCAGGCAATCCCAAAGAGATAATATATCTTCCATATTTAGAAGAAGCAAAGAGCATGTTGCATTGATGTTAGAAAAATAATGTTAAATAAAAACAATAATTTGAAATGTGAAGATCATTATAAAAGATTTATAAATGAGCATTTATATAATGAAGTGCAATTCTATAACTAGGACATCGTATTAGTTATTTGCTATTGGCCATGTATATGATTGCCATAGTAAACCTTTGATATCAGTTTCCATGTAAATGTAGATGTGAAGTGATATTAGAGTGTGTTTGTATGCAGAGTCTGTAGTCATAACCAACAGAACAGAATGAAAATGTTGTTACTAAGAATTCAGGTAAAGTTTACCATGGCTAATTAAAAGGTAGTTCATGTGTTTCCACTTGTAGTTTTAATTGTGTCATCTGAGTTCTTTTATATTCAAACTCCAAACTTGTTTCAGAACATACTCACCATTATTTGTGACCTGCCTTGAGTCTTGATTTTATTTATTCACTATATTTAATTAATAGCTATCCAGATTTCAGGAGAATGTTTAGGTTACTACTTCTTAGAAATTTTTCAAGATGATAATTTTCATGATAACCCACACAGTTCAACACTTGTTTCTCTATACATTGGAACTGATGGATCCTTCTGCCTTATAACTCCTCTATTGAGGGTATGTTTTACTGACACTTACATATTCTTTAATTTTATTAGCTTCAAACACATATGTTTTGATTAAAGAGCCCATCCAAAATGTCTTTTACACTGCTGAGAAGAACTCTTCATGGAATTCATGCAACAAGATGGCAGAGTAGTACTTTCTGATGCTGGTTCTAACTTAGAAATTTTAATTTGAACAACTATATTGCATGAATATATCTTCAAAAGAGGTTTGAGAACTGAGTGAGTGATTACAGTGCCTGGTTGTAGCACAGAAATAAGAAAGATGCATTGATAAAAGTATGGACAGTGACACACTACACAAATTATCTTTCTCAAGCTCAGGAAGCATTGTATGGAAGAAGCATTCTTCTTCACATGAAAGAAGAGTGATATTAGCACCTGCCTTCACTGTGGACACAAGAAAAAGGCCCACCCAGTAAAACTCAGGGTCACTTTCACACCAATATCCAGATGGCTCTGATGGCCACACATTAGCCCCCATCCCACCTTGAACTTAGCTCTAAGTCAAAACTCCCACCGTCTCCATGGAGTCCAGTGACAAGATCAGCAATCATGGGCTCTAACTCCCAGTTGACCAGTAGAGATTCAGATCCAAATGGATTCAAGGGCCAGACCCACTAAAGTGGACCACAGTGGAGGGCCAGCCCTTATGTTCTCAGGCTCATGATTTCCCCTGTACCCCAGAACTAAGCATGGCTTCACAGACTAAAAGTCCATATATGAACCAGTACTAGGTTGGTTCCCATTGACTTCGGCTCCAATCTGATTCCCAAAGACTCAGGCATTCAGCCAATCACATGGCCAGGTGAGCTGTGAAATCTGCACCAAGGCAGTTTTGTTCCCTTTGGACTTAAGAATTAGGCTCATCCTAATGGATCAAGTCAAAAGGTCCACACCAGTAGACTTTATTACCAGGACAGACACTGTGGATCCAAGCTCTGGATTCAGTTTCACAGACTGAGAAAATAAATGCCTCCTGAGGACCAGTCAGGCCAGATCACTTTCTGGTATAGGCACCATGCCACCTTGCCCACAAACTCTAAGCAAGCTTATCCATCAGCTCCACCAGCTGACCCACCTAGGAATATCTGGATGGAATACCAGTACCCAAACATTGGTAAATGGCATTCCCTTCCAAGGCCAATCTGTGAAGAACGGAACTGGTACCCATTTTTTCAAGCGTGAAGATGCCAACTGAAGGCCAAAAGGATCACAGTTAGGTAAAGAAGATATGATAGGAAAGGAATAAAATAAAGCATTATTAAACAACCTTAAATAAATTGAGTTGTATGAACTGTCTTACAAAGAATTCAGGATAATCATCTTTGTGAAGCTCAGTGTGCTAGAAAAAAACACAGAGAACTAAATAAAATTAGGGGGAAAAGTGAACAAAGTAAGAATCAACCAAATGATAAAAAAATATTAAAATTAAATTCTGGAGCTTGAGAACACAATGTCTGAACTGAAAACATTTGATTGAAAGCCTCAATAGCAGGCTTAAACAAACCGAAGAAAGAATCAGAAAGCTTGAATACATCTTTGCAATTACATAATCATAGGGGACAAAGAAAAATAGTGAAAAATCTTATAGAACCAATGAACAACTGTTCCCTTATTCCATGTATGATACTATAACAGAATAGCACAGATTGTATAATTTATAATGAGCAGAAATTTATGTTCTCAAAGTTCTGTAGGATGCAAAGTTCTTTTGCTACATTATCACATGGCAAAAGAGGGGGTGTAAGAGAGTAAGAGTTCAAACTCACAGTCTAATGCTCTTTTTATAACCAGTTTACAGAAAGAGAGGCACTTCTATGACCTCCTCACTTCCCAAAAGACACTACCTCCCAAATTGTTGAATAGAGGATGGTTTCCAGCATGAGCTGTTTGAACAATGCAAACTATAGTAAACATCAAGCTAAGGAAAGAAAATAACTATCACAAATTTTCTAGAAGAAGCAAAGAGAAAAGGGCAAAAAGCCTACATAGTAATATAATGACAAGCTGGGCATCGAGGTGCACACCTATAATCCCAGAAAGATAGCAAGTTCAAGGCAAATATCAGCAACTTGGCAAGGCCCTCAATAACTTAGTAAGATCCTGTCTCAAAATAAAAAATAAAAAGGGCTGCGGGTGAGGCTCAGTGGCTAAGAACCACTGAATGCAATCCACGTTACCAAAAACAAACAAACAAGGAAGAAAAAGAAAGCAAAAAAGAGAAGGGACCTTATAACATACAAAGAAAGCTCCATAAGACAGTATGAATGGATTTCTGAGCAGAAGCACTTCATAACAATAGAGCGTGGGGTGGCATATTCAAAGTTCTGAGTGAGAAAGTAAGTCTTCCATTCAATAATACTACACCTGACAAATCCAACCTCCAGAAATGATGGCCAGATAAAGGCTTCTAAAACAAAAGCCATGGCATTTCATCACCACTGACCTGCCTTGTAAGAAATAGTAAAGGGAGCTCTTGAAGGAGAAATGGAAGGACACTAACTACCAACCTACTCACTGGTAAAGGTAAGAATTTACACAAACAGAAAATATAACACCAGTGGTAGGGCTTAATTGAATTTGAAAGCTCATATACAAGTTTAAAGACAATCATATTAAAATAATTATAATAATAATCGATGCACAATACCTAAAATGTATAAACTTTGGCAATCGGTAGAATTTGGTAAAGAAGAAGTTAAGTGTACAGTTTGAAATTATACTGTGTAATAGCTAAAATTATCCACTTTTAATTGTAGAGGTCTTATGTAAAGCCGATTTTTACCACAAAGAAAGCATATATAACAAAAAATAAAGCAGTGAAAGCATACCATAAGAGCAGTAAATTATCAAATCTGAAAAGAAAGATAGCTGGAGATGATGAGTAAAAAAAATAACTACAAAATAATTAGCAAAATATCAGCAGGAACATCTTTCCTATCAATTACTTCTTTTTTTCAACTAGAAAAAAGAGTGGCAAAATATCCAAACAAACAGAAACGATAGGACCAGAAGATGTTGTGCTGCCGGGTGGCTGCATTTATACTTGCTCTGTGATGCTGGATGTGAACAGAGGGAGTTCTGCCTCAATTCCCATTGAGGTGGGTAAAAGTCATACTTAAATATTAGACAAACAAAGAACATCAGACACTCAGAGGCTTGGCTACATTAAACAAATAAGAAAAGCCACACAGGGGCCAGGCCATTGATGGCCACAAGGATGGACATGGTATTGCTGCAGGCTCAGAACAGAGGGAGAGGAAAGCACAGAAATACGCAAAGGACACATCTGGCACAGAGAATCCTAGGATCACAAGGGATCTCAGTCCTTGGCTGAACTCAGAGGCTACTCTCCTGCTCAAAGGATGTGATGTGTTTCCAAACTAGCCACAGAGAGCTGGACAGTTCCCATCTTGAGGATGTGGAGACAGAGGAGCTGAGAGTACTTGACATGTAGTTGCATGGCACCTGCCAGGAAAAGTAGGGAGCTTCTACAGAAAGAAACATAAATAGGCATTGGGGATACTTTGCCCACAGGGATTTAAGTTGACAAAGTGAAGGAAGCCAAATTTGCTACTTTCCCCTTTGGGCCTGGAGCTCATGTAACCAGCTGAAATGGGTTGGGAGTTTGAACAAGCAAGTGCCAGTGACTTCAGGGAGTAAACCCAGGAAGTCTGGAAAGACTGTATTTGCAGGCAGTAGTAGTGATGAGGAACAGCACCCCCATCCCATGTCAAGAATCCTGGGAAGATTCCTGGGATTCTTATTTATAGCACAGACCAACAAAAGCCAGTCCTTGGTGTGTACACATTTACTCCCTCAAGAAGATTCACTGATCAGCAAAGTTCCTAAGGTCTTGTTAAACAGGAGTGCCCCATCCCCATTCTGACCTCCACTCTTGGAACCAGGCAGTGGCCTATCCTGGAAGTTCTTCCATCTTGGATACAGATTATGTGGATAAAACTAGAGCAAACAGTGATCATCTGTCCTCTTTGTCTACTTTACTTTGACCACTTCAGTGGAAATAATCTCAATTTTTCATTAAGAGGTCGGTTTTTTTTTTCCAGTTTGGTTTCCTTTTCTTTTTTTGTTTTGTTTTGTTTGTTTGTTCTTTTGTTTGTTTTCTGTTTGTGTTCCTGTGACCCTGATTGGTTCATGAACATATGTACATATACACAGTTGTTTCCTTTTTTCTTTTCTGTTTTCCTACTTTCATTTTTAACATTTTTTTCAATGAGGATATTTTTCCTTGCCCTTCCTTGGGAAAGTTGGGTTTCAGATCAGAATATTTTGCGTTTGTTTTATGCAGTGTCTCATTTGCATGGTTACCCTGTTCTTCTGTTGCCGCATTCGACCGGCGAAGCGGCAATAACGACACGCACACACTTGTTGCTTCTGGAGATCTCCCGTGCTCTCTCTTTATTCAGGAAGCTGCACCACTTATATAGGGCAGGTAACCCAATCAGCAGGTTGTTGCTATGAGGAAAAAAGCTCTGCTGCTGGCTCCTATTGGTTGTCTCTAAGTGGTCAGATATTGCAAGCATACGAACCAGGAGCAGCACGAGGTCAGCTGACTTGGCTTGGCCAGCTGCCAGCTGCCATCTTAAAGCTGCCTGCATGGCGTGGGCCCCGGGTGCCGCCCACCACACTCTGTCTATCCTTCCTTCTAGTTGATTTCTGTTGTCTACAATTGAGCCAGAAACAGATGGTGGTTACCTATTGTTTTCAATCAAGGCAGTTGATGACACTCCTATTTCTGTATTACATGGCAATTATATTTGTAGTAGGCACAGTAGGAAGTAAGTATCCAGTCTAACCCTGAGTATTATTTGCATTGGTTGTTGATATTGCTATTTTCCCATATTTTAAGAGATGCTGTGAATCTACAGGGACAGTAAGAGTTTACTGGTGAGGAATACTGCTGCTCAACTCAGCTGTGCCTGATGTTACTCCAACCTAAGGAAGGGAGGGGACAAAACCCCCAAACAATCAATGAGGACCTAAGGAAGAGTAATCAGAGATGGAACTCTGGAACCAATCCCTGACATCGACCCATTTTCAAAATTGAGAGATTAACCTCAGAACAAATAAGATAATTGCACTCATAAGGCCACATACAAAATAAGAGGAAATTATTCTACTTCAATTAAGGCACAAGAAAAAGACTTTAAAAAAAAATGAGAAAAAAGGCTAACAAATCCCTCCCTAAATCCACAATCCCCCAACAAAAGAACCCAGTGATAAGGAGGTGGATGAAAACCAAGAGAAAGTTTACAGTAATTTGATTACCACAATGATCAAATAATTAAAAGAAACTTTAAGGACGGAGTTAAAGAGCAATTACAACAGATGAATGACAACTTTAACAAAGAAATAGTTGTAGTGAAAAGAAATGCAGAACTCTTAGAAATGAAAGACAAAATCAATCAAATTAAAAACTCACTTGAAGGAATCAATAGATTCTGTAAAAAATAGAACATCAGCTCTTGAAGAAATAACATCTGAAATTGAAAATAGGCTGAATGATGTTGAAAGCACAGAAAGCAGTAAACGGGGAAAATTATAGAACATGATCAGAATATACAAGAGGTCTGGGACAATATTAAAATAATAAACCTGAAAATCATTGGGATAAAAGAGAATATAGAGATAAAAAACTAAAGTCATAGAATTTTCAATGATATAGATACAGAAAAATTCTCCAATATCAGAAATGAGTTGGTCCTGCTTATTCTGGAGGCACATAGGACCCCATATAGACTTAACCAAATGAGAAACTCATGGAGACACATCATATTCACAATGCATAACAAGGAAAGAATATTAAATGCTGCAAGAGAGAAACATCCAGTAACATTTAGAGGCAAATCAACAAAGATGACTTCTGATTTGTCAGTTCAGACCCTAAAAGCAAGGGGGGTCTGGAATGAGCTTTTCCAAACTCAGAAAGAAAACAATTGTCAGTAGAGGTTGCTATGTCCAGCAAAACTCAGTTTATTTGGGGGGGGGGAAATAAAAACATTCCACAATAAGAATAAACTAAAAGCATTCATGTGCAAAAAATCAGCACTATGAAGAATACTCAAAGACAAATTTCATACAGAAGAATAAAGAAACAATACTCAAAGCCCACAATTAGAGGAAGTTTAATGAAAGTATAATTTGCTAAAGGAGAAGCAAGATGGTACAAAACACATAAAAAATTCACAATGTCACATATCCACAGTAACACTGGTTGTTAATGGCATCAACTCCCAAATCAGAAGACACAAATTAGCAGAATGGATGATAAAATAAAATCCAGTAATATGCTGTCTACAAGAGACTCCTCTCATAGGCAAAGACATCAATAGGTTGAAGATGAAAGGATGAAAAAAACAATTGCAGGCATATTGCCCAAGGAAACAAGGAATTATTGTATCCAACAAAGTAGATTTCAACCAAAAATTACTCAGAAGAGACAAAGAAGGCTACTACATCTTAATAAAGGAAACACACTCCCAACAAGAAAATTTAATCATAGTAAACATTTATGTTCCAAATGTCAACACACCCAAAAAATGTAAAAAATACTCCACAACATTAAAACACTCATAGATCCAACAATAATTGCAAGACACTCCAATAACACACTTATCATCGATTGATAGGTTATCTGAACAAAACATCAAGTTGAAGTTACGTTCAACCTAAACAACACTCTAAATGAAATCAACTTAACAGATGACTATAGAAATTTCCACCCCATAAAAGCAAATTTACCTTGTTTTGCAGCAGCACATAGTTCTTTTTTGAAAATAGATTATATTCTTGACCACAAGAGAAATCCTAGCAAATAAGAAAATTATATAGTCCCATATATCCTGTCAGATAATAATGAAATGAAGGTAGAACTAATGGCAATAAAAATAACAGAAACCATAAAAATACATGGAGATTTAACAATATTCTCTTAAATTTAATAATATTCATTCTTAAATGAAGAATGGATCAAAGAAGAAATGAAAACAGAAATCAAGAAAGTCTTTAAAGCAAATGAGAACATAAATACAACATATAAAAATCTCTGGACCAGTATGAAAGCATTCCTAAGTGGAATACTTACAGCATTGAGTGCCTACACTAAAAAACTAGAGAGATCATAAATGAATAAACTAATTCTCTACCTCAAAACCTTAGAAAAACAATAAATCTCAAAATCATTAGAAAACAAGAAATAATAAATATCAGAGCTGAAACCAAAGAAATTGATGATAAAAACATTACAAGGAATCAATGAAATGAATAGTTGGTTCTTTGAAAAGATAATAAAATTAACAAACTCTTTGCAAACTAATCCAAATAAAACAAGAGAAGGAATTCAATAAAATCAGATACAAAAAGAAGAGATAATCACAGACCCTTCTGAAATTCAAAGGATTGTCAGAACCCACTTTTAGAACTTTTTCTCAAACTAGAAAATCTGTAAAATATGAACAAATTTCTAGACACAAGACCTACCCAAGTTCAGTCAAGAAGATACAGAAATCCTAAACTGACCAGTATCAAATAATGACATAGAAACAATAAATAAAAGCCTTCCAAAAAAGAAAAGCCCAGGACGTGAGGGATTCTCAGTGGAGTTCTATCAAACCTTTACTCTAGAACTAACAGCTGTCTTTCTTAAGTTTTTCCATGAAACTCAAAGGGTAATACCAAAATTCAACAAGGTGCATGAAGAGAAGAAAACCATAGACCAATAACCCTGATGAATATAGATTAAAAAACTTTAATGAAATAGTATTAAACTGCATTTAAAAAACCAGCAAAAAGATAATGCACCATGACTGAGTGTGGTTTATTCCAGGAATAAAGGTTGGTTCAACATACACAAATCAATAAATGTGATTCATCACCTAAACAGAATTAAGGACAAAAACTACATGATCATCTTCATAGATGCAGAAAAGGCCTTGGATAAAATTCAACATCCATTCATGTTAAAAACCCTGGAAAACCTAGGGATCAAAGGAATTTGCCTAAACATTGTAAAGCCCATTTATGAAAAGCCCATAGACAACATCAGACTACATTATGAAAAATCAAAACCATTTCCAGTAGATTGTGGCATAAGACAAAGCAATCCACTCTTACCACTTATATTTAATATAGTCTTGAAATACTAGCCAGAGCAACAAAGCAAAAAAAGGAAATCAATGGAATACAAATAGAAAAAGAAGTTTAACTATATCTGTTTGCTGACAATATGATCCTATAAGACCCAAAAAACTCCACCAGAAGACTTTCACTCTCTTATGTTCCAACAGTGATTTAGCTGAGGAAGAGATTAGGAAAACCATCCCATTCACAATAAAATAACCTCAATAAAATAAAATAACCTTATTAACCTAACCAATAAAGTAAAAGAGCTCTATAATGAAAATTATAGAACCCTGAAGAAAGAAATTGAGGAAGATCTTAGAAGATGGAAAGACTTCCCATGTTCTTGGACAGGAAAATTTAATATAGTCATAATGGCTATTCTGCCAAAAGTGCTATACAGATTTAAAACAATCTCCATCAAGAAACCAATGTCATTCTTCACAGAAATAGAAAATAAACGTTTCTTAAATCTATTTGGTAGAATATGACACCTAAAATAGCTAAAGAAATACTAAGCAAAAAATTAAAAAAAATGAAACAAAAGGCATCACAATAACCAATGTGGAATTACATTCCAGAGCTGAAATAACTAAAATGACATGAAATTGCTATCAAAATAGATATCACAACCAGTAGAACATAATAGAAGACACAGAGTGAAAATTGCAAATCTATAGCCATCTGATATTTGACAAAGATAACAAAAATATATTTTGAGAAAAAGTTAGCCTTTTGAAAAGAAATGATGCTTGAAAAATCACAGAAAAATGAAATTAGACCCTTATCTCTCACCCTGCACAAAACTCAAATTGAAATGGATTCAATTCTTAGGAATTAGACCATAAACCTTACAAGTGTTAAAAAAAAACTTAAGATCAACACTCTATTATGTAGGAGTTGATATCAACTACCTTAACAAGACCCCCAAAGCATAAGTCCAAGGAAGAATCAATAAATTTTCTACTCAGGTAATGAATCAAGATTGTGAAAAGACATCCTAAAGAATTGGTGAAAATCATGACTAGCTACTCCTCTGACAGGATTAATATCCAGAATATACAAAAAACTCAAAAATATTGATACCAAAAAAAATAATAATAACCCAATCAATAAATGGGAAAAAGAACTAAATGGAAACTTTTCAATAGAAGAAACACAAAAGGCCAAAATATAGGAAAAAATTTTCAACATATTTAGCAATCATGGAAATGCAAATCAAAACTGCTTTAAGTTATCATCTCATTCCAATCAGAATGGCAAAGACCAATGATACAAACAACAAAAAAAAGTTGGAAAGTTTGTGGGGACAAAGGAAGTCTTCTACATTTTTGGTGGGACTGCAGACTAGTACAACCACTGTGGAAAGCAGTATGGAGCCTCCTTTAAAAATTAAGGATGGAGTCACCATATGACCCATTTATTCCACTCCTGGGTATTTTCTCAGAAGATATAAAATTGACACCCTACAGCAACACATCTACATGAATGTTTATAACAGCATAATTCACAATTGATAAATTATAGAATCAATCCAGATGCCCATTATTAGATGAATGGATCAAGAAATTGTAGTGGATATATAATAGAGTCCTACTCAAATAAGGAAAAGAATGAAATTATGGCCTTTGCTAGTAAATGGATGGGAATAAAGAAAACCAAGGTAAGTGAAATGAGCAAAACACAGAGATTCAAAGATTGAATGTTTTCTATCATATGTGACAGTAAAGTAAAGGAAAGGACAAGGTAAGAACAAGACCATATTAATATCCATCAAATAAAAATTAACTAACAAACTAAAGGAAGAAAAGTTGAGTAAAATGAAAGATAATGAGAGAGGAGAAGATGGGATGGAAAAGGAGAGGGAATAGGGGAAATAAAATTTTATGTGGTATACTTTGCCCCTGTGAGATACTCAATTCCCATGAAATCATTAAAAGTCAGGAAAGTTAAAAATATATACATATAGTCAAAGGGAGATGAGGAGAGGAAAGGGATCAGAGAAAGGGAAGTGGGGAAAGCTTAGAAAGTGCTGGGGAGGGAATTGGACAAAAATATATTGTTATAATATGTGCATGTATGAATGTGTAACAGCAAATCCCTTCCATATGTCCAACTATAATGCATCAATAAATTTTTTTTAAAAGAGAGAAGTACACTGATGATGGAAGACAGAGAGAGACAGAGAGAGAATTTTTTTTATTGAGTTTTTCACATGGCCTTCATTGCTCAATTAGTTGTGTACATGGGTGCTGGGGTTTGAACCCGTGTACTTGCACATGCCAGGAAAGCGCTGTAACTACCAAGCCACCGCTCCAGCCCCACCAATAAAAATTTTTAAAAACAAGCAAAAAAGGTACAACAATATGCTATAAGAAATCCATTTAGCTTTAAGGGTACACATAGGCTGAAAGTGAATGGTTAGGAAAAGTTATTCCATTCCAATGGTAACCCAAACAAAGAATGAAAAGCTATACCTATAACAGACAAAAGAGACTTTAAATCAAATACTGTTACAAGAACAAAGGAATCAATACCCATCATTATATAATGTATGGATATTGATTAATTGAAATATGAACGACTGTGTACCCAATATTGGACAACTTTAATATAAAGCCAAAAGAATTGAAAGGAAATAAGAAGGAAGATGATACTATTAGTTAACTCTAACACTCCATTCTAACTAATGAATATGACATCTGGACTGAAAATCAATGAAGAAATGACAACATCAAGGATACTACATACCAAATTAGAAGAAATGTTCAGAATGTAACACATAGGATTATATTCATGCTTCCTCAGTGCACATGGGCCATTCTAATATGTTACCCCACAAAACAAGACTTATATTTTAAAGAAAATTTAGATCATATCAAGTATCTTTTTTGACCATAATGACACAAAACTGAAATTGATAATGAGAAGAAAATTGACAAATTCACAAATAAGGGGAAATTTAATAAAAAAAAAATCCCACCATAATAACTAAGGTTCAGGAAAACCAAAGCATAGTTTGAGACAAAAATGGAAAACAAGCATACTGAAACTTACGCTTTGCCACAAAAGTAGGTCTAAGAAGATAAATAAATCCC
Source organism: Aplodontia rufa (assembly GCA_004027875.1). Classification (NCBI taxonomy): domain Eukaryota; kingdom Metazoa; phylum Chordata; class Mammalia; order Rodentia; family Aplodontiidae; genus Aplodontia; species Aplodontia rufa. The sequence continues at coordinate 13,601 of PVKS010013715.1, forward strand.
AAAATTAAGAAAAAAGGAAAGCTATCAAATAAGCAACTTAACTTTACATATCAAGATAATAAAATGGAAAAACAAAGGAAGTACAAAACCAGCATAGTAAAGGAAACAATAATAATCATGGAAGAAGAAACAGAAATATAGAAGCAAAAAGTGATAAAAAAATAAACAAAGTATATTGAGTTGGTTTGGGGCAAAGAACTTGATATTTAGCTAAACTAAGAAAAAGAGACATAAATAAGAAAATTAGAAATAAAACAGGGTACATTGAAAATAAATACAAAATATAACTACTCTGAACAATTATACACAAAAAAATAGGACAACCTAGTGAAAGTATGGACAAATTCATAGAAACATTAAAATGCTAAGTTTGAATCATGAAGGAAGAACAAATACAAGCAGGCATAGTGAGGTACACCAATTCCAGCAACTTGAAAGGCTGAGGCAGGAGGATCCCAAGGCTAGTTTCACCAGATTAATAAGACACTGTCTCAAAAATAGTAAGTAGAAAAACAAAATAGTAAATGGAAAGGGTTGAGGATACAGTTCAATGATAAAGCCCTGGGTTCAATCCCCCCCCCCAAAAAGTGTAAATCTAAACTAAGAAAGAATTGCAGAGATTGAATGAAAAACTTCCCCACAAAGAAATTCTCAGAAACTGATGTCTTTGTTGGTTAATTCTACAAATGTTTAAGAAAGAATTAATGTTAGTCCTTCTCAAACTCACTTCTGAACAATTAGAAAGGAGGATGTTCACTATTACCATAGCTACTAGAAGACCTTGCAAGAACAAATAGAGAAAGAAATGAAAGCATGCAAGTTAGAAAGAGAGAAGATAGTCACTGCTTCCACATGACACAACCTGATATATGGGAAAGCCTAAAGACAATACCTAAATGTACTAGAACTGATAAGTGGATTCAATAAAGTCACAGAACCAAAATCATCACACAAAAACCAACAGTGTTTCTATACACTAAGATGTAACCATGTGAGGAAGTCAAGAAAAAAAATCCATTTACTATAGAATCTGAAAAAAATCAAATAAGTATAAACTTAACCAAGGAACTGAAAGATCTGTACTCTAATAACTCATACATTAATGAAAGAAATTGAAGAAGGCACAAATAAATGGGGAAATATCTCACATTCATGGATTCCAGTAATTAAAATAGTTTAAATGTACACACTACTCAAAATTGTCTACTGATTCTGTCAATATTTCAATGACATTTCTCACAGAAAAAAGAATAAATAATATTACAATTAATTTATATTGATAAAGATCTGGAAAGCCAAAACAATAGTAAGCAAAATGGGCAAAACTGGAGGCACCTTACTTCTTGACTTGAAGGTATATAATTTTTAAAATATTATTTTTAAAAGTCACATCGACAGTTGGCACAGTGCCTCAGAGGTTAGAGTGCTTGCCTGGCATATTCAAGACTCAGGTTAAAACCCCAGTACCACATATACAACTAAGGGTCAGAAAAACAAAGATCAGATGAAAAAATAAGTAAGAGTGATTCTCTCTCAATCTTGCTTTCTCTCTCTCTCTCTCTCTTTCTCAAAAAAAGTCGTATAGACAAAAGAAATAGAATAAAGAGTCCATAATAAAACTAAATATTTATGATCCTTTAAAGAGATTACTTCAGTACACTCATTAAGCAAATGATAGTCACTTTAATAGCTGGACAATGGGATGTGTATGCAAAAATGAATGAAAAGTTGATTAAATACTTAGACCTATAACTATAAAACTACTAGAAGGAAACTCAGAAAAAAAAAACTTGACATTATTCAGGGCAACAGCAGATGTTTACATTTGATATTGAAAATGCAAGCAATGAAAGCAGAAATAGACATGTGAGATTACATAAAATTAAAATCTCTGCACATTAAAGGAAACAATCGATGGAGTAAAGAACATCATATGTAAGGGGAGAAACTATGTGCAAATCACACAGCTGATAAGGTGTTAATATCCTACATATTGAAACAGCTAAAAAAATTAATAAAACAAAGACAAATATCCCAATTGAGAAATTGATGAAGACCTGTATAGTCACTTAAAAGAAGGCATACAAATGGCCAGTGCTCAACAACATTAATGACAAGGGAATTGCAAATTAAAGAAGAAAAGGATATTACCTCTCATCTGTTCTTTTTCACAAAGAAGAGAAGTCAACAAGTTCAGGTGATGAGGTGAAGAAAGACTACTGTTGAGCACTGTTAGTGGGAACGTGAATGAGTATAGCCATTTTGAATAAAATACACAGGTTCCTTCAAGCATTAAAAGTTGAACTACTTTATGAACTAGGCATTGTACTTCTGTGTCCATATCAAATGGAAATGAAATCAGAATCTCAAAGATATACCTGTACTTCCATGTTCATTGCAGCATTTTTCACAATAGCCAAGATATGTAATTAATTACATGTACACAGATACATGAATGGATAAAGAAATATAGTACATGCATGTATACCATGGACTACCATTCACCCCTTTAGAAGAAGAAAACCCTGTCATTGGAAACATGTACTAATCTTAAGGACATCGTGCTAGGTGAAATAGGCCAAGCACAGAAAGTAAAATACTGCATGACTTATGCATGGCATCTAAAAAAGCTGAACTCATAGGACCAGAGAATGGAAAAGTGATTGCTAAGAGCTGGAGTGTGGGTGTTTGGGCAAAAGTAAACAAATTTCAGTTCTGGAAATCTATCACACATTGTGGTGTTTTCAGTTAGTGGTGATACATGGTGTACTAGAAGATTGCTAAGAGAGGAGATTTTAAATATTCATTAATGTGTGAAGTGATAGATAAGTTACTTATCTTGATTTAACCATTTCACAATGTTTCAAACAACATATTCTATGACATGAATGTAATTTTACTTTCTATTTATGCATTATTATATTGAAAGACAAGTTCCAAGTATATAGCACATTTAAAATGATTCTCAAATTCAACCTAAAAATATTTCCAACAAAAACTAATTTTCACTTGATCTAAGGAAAATATCTATTATTTTGATTTTGATTTTTATCCTTCATACAGAATAATGCATTGTTTAAAGAGGTGTGTGCTATTCTAAATAATCTGGGAATTTTTTAGTAAAAAGGACAATTCAGTCTTCTTCTCTAAGCAAACAATATGGAAATACCAAGGGACCAAATACTTTTTGTATATATTTAAACAAGTTTTTTTAGAATGATTTTAGATGTATGCAAAGTTACAGGGATACTTCAAGATTTCTGTTTACAGCACAGCTAGATTCCCTTACTATTAGCATCTTACTTCACTAAAGAATATTTATAACATTTATTGCACTGTTTTAAAATATTACTAACTATATTTTGTATATATTTCCTTAGCATTTACCTAACGTTCTCTTTCTGTTTTACAGTGATGCAAGATAACATTAAATTTAGCTGTCATGTTCTTTTGCTTGCCTTGGTTTTGATGACATAGCTAACTTTGCAGAGCATTGGTAAGTTACCTCATGGGATGTTCCTCTAATGGAATTTGTCTGATATTTTCTTATGGTTATACAGGGTTTATAGGATTTGAGAAGGAATCTGTCAGAACATCCCATTATCATCAGACCATTTGAAGGCTCCATGCTACCAATAAGACTTATTACTGTCAATATGCTTTGCTTACCTGGCTCAAGCAGAGTTTGTAAATTTTAATGTTGCAAGTTACTGTTCTCCTTTCTGTATTGCAACCTTTGGAATCAAGCTGCTGTGTGCAGCCCATGCTTACAGAGCAATTGCTTTGTTCCACTCCCTTAAGTGCAGAATATCTGGGTGATTATTTGGATTTCTGCACGAGTTTTAAGTTCTCTTTTACATATACATATAAATACTTACACATCATGCATATGTATAATTATAAAGTAACTTATGGATATTTATTTTATTTCTTTTGTTATAATCCAATATGACATTATTCAGAGGATTTTGCTCAAATATTTCAAGCTCTGGTTATTGGGCTATTTTTCTTTTGGCTCCTGCATCCTTTTCATATGCCATGCTATTTTTTTGTTATTTCTTTACAATTTATCACTAAAAAATTCTTCACACTCATGTACTATATTTCTTCCCCATGTTGGAGAATCAGCCCTTTTTCCAAGGAAAATGGTCTAATTTTAAACCTTCAAAATTTTACAATGATTGAGTAAATGCATGGATTTTTACCATTTCTGAAAGGAATTAACTATATTTTGAAAGTCTAGAGCATATAAGACCTCCAACCACCATCAACTATTACTTTTACTGCAATTTAGAAAATATGGTGTGACATTGTATGCATTTATTATATTCCTTACTTATTTCATTCTTACAGATATCATTTTCTCATCTCAATTATTTTTTTCCTTTTATTCAAAGTACCTCCTTTTTTCTACTTCATAAAAAGTACAGAAAGTGCTTTAAAATCTTTGTATAACTAGCATTACTAACTCCACTGTGCTCAAGTTTTCTTTCAAAAGATATTGGCACAGTGCTTCAATTTTTATACTCTAGAAATGCAAATGGCTTGGTTTAAGGCATATTACATTTACTTTTCAAATAGATGTCTGCTATTCAAACAGGGTTGAGCTAAAGTGTATTAGAAATCTAAGGATTACAGACAAGCTTTTTTCCCCCTACCATTTTAATATTAAGTACTCTTATGCAAGCAGTATAGATAGGATGTCATCTAAATTTTCATCCCAACATGAAAAAATACTTTAGTGATACATTGCAACTTTGTGCTACGTTCTACATAAACAGCAACCTCTTTTTCCCCATAGCTGATCAGGGTTTTATTCAAATGCATCAACCTCATTTCATATTATAGCAGGAGACAAGGAGAACTCTATTTAAAATTCAAAGATCACTTTAATGTCATAATTCCTATACATTTACAAATTTACCTCATACTAATCTTTCAGTTTTTTTTTAAGAAGCTATCAATGACTAGAAGTAAGTGACTTCCTGGCTCAGCACTAAAAAGTGAAAACGAAGAATGAAGGGTCCTAGGTCTTCTAGAATTGAACCAGTACTTCTGAAGCATTACGCACCTAGCCATCTAATCTTTAGGAAGACAACATCAATAAGAAAAAAGTAATCTCCTAAGCCTATTATACCTTCAGAAATTGAAGCCCAGTATTCAAAATAATCCAACTGAAAAATGACATAATAGTGGCTTCTCTTGTGTCAGAGTGATCACAAATGCAGGGATTTCACTCTAATTTTTTGAGGCACAGTAAACCTGAAATCATAAGAAACAGAATTTACTTCAGAATAAAAAGTTTAAAAGTGTTAGGGCTACAAAGACTACAGGAATATGGCACATGATTAGTTCACATCCAACTAAACACTATGTCTGAATCTTCACTCCTCCATAGTGGTAACAAGCATCTCATCTTTCAAATTTTATTCCGTACGGCTGGGGATATAGTTCAGTAGTAAAGCATTTGCCTAGTATACGCAAGGCCTAAGTTCATTTCTAGTACCACAAAAATGAAGAAATATTTTTTACTTAAGCAGACAGTGTAGTTCTCAAATAAATTTGAGGCTTGTTTTAACATAAGGAAATGAATACATTGAGTGTTTGACAGTTGATATTGTATGAATCAGTACATATTTTGGTATTTTCCATGTATGTAATTCATATACATAAATCTACAAATATTTCCTTCTTATATTGCCTACATGAGAGAGAGATATTTCATGACCCTTTGTAATAAACATTTGTTATGGAAATGGTACAAAGAAACTTCTGTTCTTTTTCTCTTTATCTACCACTTTGGACTTCATAATATTTTCTCCTTAGGGAGTCACAGCACCTTATTAATTTTCTTTATAAAGCTCTCATTCTCTAAAACCACCTTGTTTATGTAATTACATTTTTATTGTCAGTCACACTTCATTAAATTTCTGACCTGTAGGAGGGGTATTTCCTTTGGTTATAAATATAGACCCAAAGTCTAGAGCAACATATTACATGTAGGAGGAAACCAATCAGTTTCAGTGATTTTATGAATCAAGAAAGGAACCTAACAAGCAAGCAAACATCACCAGAGATCATGCATTTGATTAAGTATCAAGAGGTGTTTCACAAGGTTAACAATATCACTCCATTGTTTATAGTACCCCTGCAGGTAAATAAGAGCTCTAGGTCCCAGCTAAACCTGATGACCTGAATTTAACCTGATGTTTATGTATGCTGTGCTCGCAGGGCTACCAAAAGCCACTACCCGTGCTGTTGCCAGACATGTTCACATCTGCTCCCCAGCCCTGCCTTGGGTTAGGGTGAAGTAGTGCTAAGTGCTGCAGGTGGAGGGGAAATCAGATGGTAGATCCTAAAGCAGAATTTAAATCAAATCCTTCAGTGCTTCCTACCACACCCTTTGATCCACTTGATACACCGCCATACTAAAAATACTCCTTATTCCCAACAGGATTTTGTTCTCAGTGATATATTTACAACTGAGACAGCTCCTTTGGTTAGGATATGCAAGACAGAAAAGTAGGAAAGGGATTTGCCCTCACTGTGATGGTGGATATTTCTGTAGGGGACAGGTGACGAGTCCTGCCCACCTCACCAAGTTGTCACAAGGCAGAATGAACCATGAAAGCTTTTGAAAGTCTAGAAGCACTAAATAGACATAAGTGTTTGTTAATTTTGTGTGAATTAATCTTCCCCTCACCCTGAGCTTGAATTTTGATATTGTTTTTGCCCCGTGCAAACTGTAGCTGGTGCGTTGGTCATGATTTTTACATTGCAAAGTGTGAAATAGGAAAATGCTGCCCCCTCCCCGTGACCAACTTAATCATAGCATATTCTTGGTCATGAGCATCTTTGGAGTGACATCGCAGCCTGGCAATGCCACCTGAGTACAGTACTCATACCTTAACAGTGTGTCTGTTACGTGGATTTGCTCTCTTGCTCAGGCCATGATTTGAGGTTCAAACACTTGTATAGCAGAGTTTTGGAATAAAGCATTAATTATTTTTTAAAATGGAAAAAATCTTCCATGACTATTTTTTTCTAACTTTGAATCCAGCTATTTTTTTTTAATGCTTGATGTCTTGATTAACCACCATCCTCCAATGGCCTCTAAAGCTGCATCTCCAGCACATTATGTCCATGAGATTTTATTTAACTTTATTTAAGGATGATTGTGTCTGTGAAATACAAATAAACTGCTGCTTCCTACCTGCAAGACACACAGCGTACGTGATAAGGGTGAGCAAAGCATTGTTTCCTAAGTGTCTTCAGCAGTCAAGATGGTCTCTGCCTCGCAGTTGAAGTGGGGAAATGTGCCCTTTATCTGTGTGTGTGTGTGTGGGGGGGGGGTTCTGATGTGCAGCTACAGTTGTATCACTGGAGCTACAGCCAATAAAGCATTGCCCTTGACTAAAAAAAAAATGGCTATTGAGAAAGGTGGTCTAGTATCATTTGTTAAATCCAGATAAGGAGTAATGTTATACAACAAAATACTTTTTTAGAGATATGGTGGGAAGAGGAAGGGAGGGACAAGGGTGGGTAATTGGTGGGGCACTCCTGGGGGTAATTCTAGTATCCAGAATCTATACACATTTTATATTATTTTGTTAAAAACTTGTATGGTTATTCTATAATAAATCTCTCAATAAAATAATTTAAAAAATATAAACAAGATTCTTACCTTTATTGAATTGAAAATCCAGGTAAAGAAATAAGAAAATTAAATAAATTACTGTTAAAGTTTGATGTAATCAATGCATTAACAGTAAGCATAGGAGTTTATGAGAGAACAAAGTTCCATAAATGGGATAAAGGCTAGATCAAAGAGCCCTCTCAAATATAGCATTTTAAGTATTAATTCCACCTTAATGTCTTTAATCAATATCATATGTGCAATTCATCCATTATTGCCAAGTAATTATTCAGCCCTAAATTCTTTCTCTAAAGTTAATTTCAAATATATACTGCATCCCATCTGTAAACATTGGTATATGGTGTTTCCTAACTGCGTAAAATAAAGATCCAGAAGAAATCCTCTGCATGCCCCAAAACACATTTCAAACTTGCACATCTGCTGTCAACAAAAGCAGTGTAGATGGAGGGCCACATCTGTGTGACAGCCTCTTTTGACATCATGGTTTCTCAGGGACAGCTCCTCCCTACTTTAATTTTTTTTTCTTTCTGTTTCTTCTCCTTTTTGCTTTAATCCCTTCTCTAAAACACTTCTGGTTAAATTAAAAGATTATGTTTGTTGCCTATTTTCTCTTTTCCTGAGAAGTAAGCTCTTTGGAAAAATTTTATCATATATGACTTTCCACATGGCATTTTGCCTCACAAGGCTGCAGACTGGAAGCCCGTATATGTTATTTGAAATTGCATCTTTATATACTCACATTGAGGCATTCTGTAGGGACAGTTTCAGGATAATAATTATGTATGAATTAAGAAATATTATACAAGGGGCTGGAGCAGTGGCTCAGTGGTTACAGAGCTTGCCTGGCATGCATGCAGTCATGGGTTTGAACCCCAACCCATGTACACAGCAAAGTGTCAGAGCAATGAAAACCAGATGAAAAATTAAATAAAACAGATGCTCTCTCTCTCATTGTCCCTCTCTCTCTCTCTCTCTCTCTCTTTAAAATAAATAAGTGAACAAATAAATATTTCCTTTTAAAAGTATTTTACAGACAATATCAAAGTTCATAAAATTTTCCAGGAACCCTCCTTGCTATTATCTAGTCTTACTGATGCTGCACTGAGTTCCAGATTCTTTCTAACAGGTAAAAATCGGAAAACATGATTCTTCAAACTTTTTTTCCAGAGTTTGCATGTTATGTAAAAGCAAAAAGAAAACAAAATAGAGAAAACACTCAGTGCTGAATTCATGATTTCACGGAAAGATATTGAAAAATGTGCCTGAGAGAATTCAAGATAACATTAGCCCCAATTTCTGAATATTACATTTATTTAAAATACATTGTTCTTTTCCCTCTATAAAAAAGACAATCGCTCATTACAGATTCCAATTCATCTTATAAAGAAATGATAAGCAATTTCAATATGAAAATAAATCCATCCCTTTTGTTCTGTTTCAATTAATTGCCAGACTCTACTTTTGATTTTCTGGGAAGTTTTCCAATGTAAAACCAATAATTAATGTAAAATTTATGAAGATAATTTTTATGCCATCTATATTGAAGTGGGATGAAAATAGATGTTGTCAAAGTGGAAAAATCTTCAGAGAATAATTAACCCCATCTCATATTTTTATTCATTTAAGTTTGAGGAATCAAATCTACTCTTGCACAAAGAACATTGTTATTTTCTGACAATAAATCTATGTCATTTTAGTAACAAATTCTGAAAAGCTCTATGTAGGTGTTGCTCATTCTATTACAGAGGGTTGACACCCACATGGTAGAGAAAAGGAAGTGCACTAATTTGAAACCAAAGTGGAATTGCAAATAGCAAATAGCTATATGATGCCTTTAAAAATGCAATTACTTTGCTACAACTATCTATAAAGCTGTATGGAAGATTATCAGAGATCAAGCCAGAAAGAACAAAAGTGTCAATTTGCAAGCAGTCCAGGAGAACCAGGAGAGGATATAGGAGTGAAGCTGCTTGAAGGTAGGCTCATACCTTAGTAAATCAGCTATTTCCCCATCCCTAGCAAAACACCAGAAAGTTAAAGAAAAATAACTTAATAAATGTCTGCAGACTCACAGGGTGATGGAAAGAACAAATTAATGCACATTTAATGAATACATTGTAGACTGCAATAGGCAATCAATATACCTTTTTCTCATGTATACCTTACAACAATGCTAGGGTATATATATTTCCCACTGTTTTGTTAACATTTTAATAGACAAGAAAGGAATAGTTTGGAATGGTCACAAAATCAGGGTATTTCAAAATGCTTTATATTTTACTGGAGAAGTTGTAGACTGTCTGTGAGATTTCACACCCTCACTCCAAGGAGGGTTGAAGTGCTTTCATGTCACCCTTCCTAAGATTCCTTAAAACTTGGGAAAAGGAAGGATCCAGGCCAACAAAAAGAGACAGTGGTTTATTTACTGTGAGGGAAGGGGATACTTTGAGAGAGCGATAATTCTTCAGATGCAGGGGGAAAAGAAATCTGGAGAGAAGAGGAACACCAGGGATCATGTTGAGAGCTGATGAAAACTAACTTCCTCATTTTTTAATCTGAAAATTATTGAGGAGGTGTGGACATAGCAGTGTTTTGAAATAAATCCAAAAGTGATCCCAGGAGGCAGGTTCAATGACTAATTATCAAAGTTAAGTCCCAGATGCAGTTTTCTCTTCACACCAATTTTATAACCTCCTGCGATAAATCATAGTTTATTGGAAAGTTGGCAAATAACAATGCACACTGGGAGGTAAAGAGATTAGTTTTGCCTTTTTATTAAGTAGCTGGAGGCAAATAGAAGCCATATCCTTTGAATACATGACTGACTCAATAGATACTTTTGGAGCAGCATCAAATATTCATCCCCGTCCCATCCACATGTACTCACTGAGGATGGCAAAATCTTGTTACTGTTCATGGTCAAGTACTAAGCCAAAATTAGAAATTCTTGACTCTGAGAAGACTCTCCAGAAGTTTCTCTGTGTTGGTACTGAGAAAAATTTCTTAAAAGCTGTATCTAAAATGAAGTATATGCTCATCCTCAAATCCATCATTTATTTAAAACTCAGCCTTAGAAACTTGAGAGTCGGTTAAAAAATTGTGCTTCCACTCAATTTCCTGGGAAATAAATGCAGTTTGTTATGTGGGCAGTTTTCTTCTGTTTTTTTCTAAAGAATATTATATATTTTTTTATTTTTGAACGAACTTACAAGATTTTAACAAAATAATATAAAATGTGTATATATTCTGGATATTGCAATTATCCCCAGGAATGCCCCCCCCAATTACCCTCCCTTATCCCACCCTTCCCCTTCCCATTATAACTCTAAAAAAAGTATTAGATTGTAAAGCATTACATCTTATCTGGATTTAACTCATGCTACTAGACCAACTTTCTCATTGCCAAGGGTCTAGTCCCCACCTGCACAGATGAGTGGCGACAGTCGACCCTTAGATCTCTGGGTTAAGCTGATTTTACTCATCATGATCTCTTCTCAAAGAAACTATATTGAAAGCAGCAAGGGAGAAAC
>PVKS010013715.1:24887-50189 GCA_004027875.1 Aplodontia rufa
CTATATTGAAAGCAGCAAGGGAGAAACGCCAAATCACATTCAGAGGCAAGCCAATAAGAATTGTATGTGACTTCTCAACCCAGACTCTGGAAGCAAGAAGGTCTTGGAATAATATCTTTCAACGTCTAAATGACCACAACATGCAGCCTAGAATTCTATACCCAGCAAAGCTCAGCTTCAAATTTGATGGAGAAATAAAGAATATTATTTTGAAAAAGGAAACCAATATCTTTCTTATTTCTTTTTAAATACATGCAGACATAGTTATAAATTATATATGTACATATAATTTTAATAAATATTATTAGAACTGCACATACCAATATTTTTTTCAAAACATTGTACAATATCTGGCTTTGGGGTAAAGCTGTTAGTGATCTAAAATAGAAAAATAGATCAATTTTTACACAAACAGGGGGAACCTTGCCTAGGATACCTGGGGATGTAGGGAGGTGGGCAGAGAAGGGAAAGGATTATGAAGGATATCTAGGAGACTGGAGGGAGGGAGTATGGAGGAATCAACTCAGAGGGAAACCTCCAACCTCCACGAGAAGTCCACTTAACACAGGGGTTCATTTGGGAGAAACATAGAACCATGGGGAAACCAAGGGGGAAAACGTTGGAATGGCATCAGCCTTGGCTAACTATGTGAATGTACATTTGTTCTTGATTGATAATGATTTCCCCTCAATTGTAAGTCCATATTCAACTAATAAAAAAATGGATGTAATCTCAGCGCTAAGAAAACAGGAGAAAAAATCTGTAGCTTAGACAAAGGAAGGACCACCAAAATCTTGTTCTCTATTTTTTGACAAGTTTATTTTATTATTGAAAATTTCCATCTTTATCACGGATGTTTATTTCTATTTCACTCAACAATCAAATAATGAATGGAACAGTCTAACAGTATTAAATTATAATAGCAAAAAACCCTCATGTAATAGCTAGAAATAAGAATGATTTATGTTAATGTATTTATAATCATCACATGGGCAATTCTTTATTTTAACTTTGTTAGGGAAATAATGTATAACTAAATACAAAGTTATATTGTATTTCCTTGGAAGAAAACGCAGGATAGGAAAGAGATCAGTTCTCCATAAGTTAGTGTATTAATTGAGCACAATCACAATAATTGCATCAGATCTTAAAACAGAAAATTGTGAGCAATATGGCAGTGGTGTATAAATAGTTCATAGATCAGCTTTATTTACGAAAATTGATAAAAAATGAACTACATATTTTTAACATAATATCAATTTAATAAATTTTGACATGTGTAAAAAAAATTAAACTATCACAACATTTAGGATAGTTGACATAGTCATCATCAAATTTCTAGAAATTTTTGGTAATCATTAGTGTTTCTGGAATTAGCTTACACTGTGCAATTCACTTAAGAAATGTTCTTACATGTAAAATCGTGCATCTAATAGTGTGTGCATGTATATTACATGAATAACATACATAAAACATTTAATTAAGTGGTTCTAATACTTTAAATGTAAATTTCTTATTTTCGTAACAGAATTTGGTGCTGTTTCTTTTTCATTCATCCTTTGATGGGAAGCTAGCCTGATTCCATAACTTGACTATTGTGAATAATGCAGTGATAAGCATTTGCATGTGTGCATTTCTATTGTATACTCACTTCAAGTCCTACGGATATAAACCCAGGACACTAAGATGTTTGCTTCAATACTTTGCTGAATTTTAGAAACTGTACATCCCTAATTACTGTAATTGTGCCCTAAGCCACCCTTCTTCAAACCTACAAGACCCAGTAAGAAATTCAAAACATCCTCTGGCATTTTAAGTGAGGATGTATGAAAATCTCTTTTGAACTGTGAGAATATGCACATTTGTACAGACAGGCTGATATGCACACACCACTGTTTTTTGTAAAATAGTGAAATATGGTAGGGCACTTCCCTGTGACTCTTAAAAACAATGGAGAACAAAAACAAACTCTTTTTTTATTTTTAAAGAAAGAGGGGACAGTGAGATAGAAAGAGATGAGCAACTTTTTATTTAGTTTTTCATGTGACTTCCATTCCTCCAAGACTTTGTTATGTACATGGTGCTGGGGTTTGAACAAGGATACTCGTGCATGCCAGGCAAGCGCCATAACCGCAGAGCAAATCCTCCAGCCCAAATAAACTCTTTTTCGAGTCTTGCCCTTTTTTCTCTTCCCTGTTTGAAATAAAGTCTTTAAAAATCTCTCATCAGAGTTATGGATCTTTACTAATACACAAGTTGGATTTGTTAAGTTAGAGCACAGATCCCCCTTAGCATGGTGCTTAATTCAAGTCCCTCACAACTAGGGAAGGTATAAAACAGAAAATTGGAGAATCTTTTGCCTTAAAAATATCCTGGAGGATAAATTCTGATTACCAAGAAAAAAAGAAGCGTAATGTATTATAATAATTAAACCTGGTAAATCTGTATGCCACTGCCTTGGAAATAGGCTGCCCTGAATATTTGTGTGTGTGTGTGTGTGCGCGTGTGTGTGTGTGTGTGTGTGTGTGTGTGTTTGTATCTTATTGTCAACTCTTTTCTGTCATTCATATTTCTGCTACCCAGGAGAAATAAGCTATGCTACAGGTCTTTGCCCACTCATATCATTACTAAGTGTTATCAACATGCAGTGGTTTTTATCCTCAATATCAGTGGTCTATGTATGTGTAGGTAACATAACCCCAAACTTGAAGGAGGCATTTTATTTTTGTGTCAGAAAATATACATGCTGTGGGTAAATGCATAAATTCAAAATTTAAAGTGTTGAAATAAGGTCATAAGTAAATTTAGATTTTGAAAACAAATTTCCCCTGTATCTCCCTTTAGAAATGTGTGCTTCATTCTTAACCTGATGCTGATATTTAATATTGGGGATGCAGCCTCTATTTATCTCTTGATTTTGTGTAGTCAATTTCTCTATGTATTTTACAAATTGATTCTTTTTTCTCTCCTCAGTACTGATGGTTCTATAAAGCATTGGATTTGGCACAAACCCTTAATTGGGTCTAATTAGCCAGTCTAATTAGCTATGATTCTTTATATTCTGTACAAATTCCACTTGTCTTTGTGTGAAAAAGGCACTGCATAAATTCTCTTAGGCCTTCATCCTTTGGGGCCATGCACTTTCTGTGTGTGCTGGAATTTGGAACTAATATTTTCAGTCACTTTTAGACTCCATTTTTGTGCATAAAATACGTGATGTGATGTCATGCTTCTTGACTACGGAAAGCAAAGAATCTGTGTTGTAATGAAAACACAGTTCTTTTGGGAAGGGTTCAAGAAAATGCTTTTTATAACAAATGAATAAATACCCTGTGAAGCTCTCCACAATTGAACATTAAGTTAAACAGGCTTATTAAGAGTCATAAAGTAATTAGAAGTATTAGGCTGAATTCTCTTGTCAGTTTCTTGCGCCTGTCCTCACATTAAAATCAATAGGAGCTGGATGCTTTTGGCTGTGGGCAAAATGTGTTCTATTTTGAATAAGAATAGCATCTGAAATTATACTAGCTGAGCATCATCTCATGCTTCAGAGCATAAGATCATAACCAGATGGTGCCAGAAAGTTTCTGCTGGGCATAACGACTCACTAATGGACAGGTGCATCATGACAATTTTCTTTTGGCCTCCCTCCTCACAATGTCTCATATACACACAGATGTGCCAAATGCAGGACATCCAAACAAATGGGGCATTCACATTTTACCAGGATGAAGTCCTCTCATGACCTTACAATAATGAGGCTCAGAGATCCTAACAGGTGTGGGATATTTCAACAAAAACATCTCAGAATCTAACTCAATAGCAATAATTGATCTTCTGTTTCTAAACTGGCTACTTTGCCTTTACTGGTGACCTGGTGATTTGTTTTAAACTGCATAATGAGGGCATGAGGGCATATTATGGGAAATTACTTGCTAGAGGGAAAAATCAAGTCATTAGAGTTCAGAAAACTCCACATCTAGATGTGCAAAGTCAATACCAGATGCATATCCATCCATTAAAGCATCCACTAGTCATTGTGTCCTGCTTTGGGTTTAAGAAAAATATAGAACAAAAATAAAAGAGCATATTTACCTTGAGTTGGCTGAAACTTTTTCTTATGAGTGCAAGATATGATTACATGATATGATGCATAAATAGAGTAGGAATACAGAAATTAAGTGTGGAATGAAACAATTAGAAATGTTTCTGACTATATACCTGTATCTAATCTCCTTTTATACACACATACATGCACATGAGCCAGGGGATTGCTACTTCCTCATATGGTTTATTGAGTACATAAAACAGTAAAACTATTTATTTTGTTTTTAAAAGTTCTATAGATTTTTGAATGTATAGTTTTATTAATTTAAGTAATCTTATTGCATATTTTCTATATTTTATAACAAATTATTATGATTTTTTTGTTTTAATATTCTGTAGATCTCAAACATGCTGAGGAACAGTTAATTATGTTTGGGATTTTGGGAAGTTGATAGAACCTGTTTTCATTGAAAATAATAGAATAATATTGATCTGATTTTAATAAAGAAATTGTAGAGTAAGCAAAGTTAATTCATATATTATTATGCTTTTAACACCCTCTCACAAAGCTCATATTAGAACATATACATTACTCCCTGATTATTTACAGGGGGTATGCATCAAACTTCCCAGCGGATGTCTGAAACTTTAATATTACCAAACCTTATATATCATGTTTTTCCTGTGTATACACATCCATAATAAAAATTTGTGAATCAGGTATGCTAAGGTATTTAAAATACCAATAAATAATAATTAAATGGAACAGTATCAACATAATATACTGTAATAAACATATGAATTTCATCTCTTTCTTTCTGAAATACATTGATGTAATGTACTTATCCATCTTGTGGTGATGTAAGATGATTCAAAGCCATATGATGAGACAAAGGGTGAATGAGGTTGGCATGAGATGCATCATTAGGCCATAGTGATCTCCAGGTGATACATCAGAAGGAGTGTCTGCTTTGGGTGACCTTGATCATGAAGTCTTGGTGATGTAGATGTTGAGATGTCCTTACAAGTTGAAATTTTCTTTTCAAAGCCTCTCAACACAGTGTTATAATAGTGCACTGGAGCCTCCTTTGTACTTTTGTAAATGCAGGTTCTACTGGCCTCTTCATCTACTATGTACTCAATCCTCCATGTGAAGTTCCGTCCTTTATTTCTTTAACTTAAAAAACCATTATTCCATACTTAAATTAATCTTTTCTAAGAATAAAAGTCCACTTATATGCTCTGTGAAATTTCTTATAAGATATTTCTACCTGGGACAAATATAATTACTTGAAATCTTTCTTTTGAAAGCAATTTAATTCTTATGGATTTCAACTACTAGTTCTGTTGAGCCTCTTGAAGAAGCACTGAACAAATTTTCTTCATGTTCACAACTGCAATCCTTCAAATATGAAGAAACATATCTGAGCATCTCATATTCCTTTAAACATTTCAACATCATTTTACCTTACCTGTACAAATACCTCTTTCATCCTTAAATGGTAGATTGCTTAATTGCAAATAGAATATCAGTTACTTTTGAATCACTGTAAAGTGTAATTACTTTCTGTCAAACAGAAGTTATAATTTCTATTAATGCAGTTTCTGTTTGGGTTCACAGATGGAAGTACTTTCCTGCTTTCTTTTCAGAATTTAACGTCCCATCATTGATGTTTTTCCCCTGAGTCATCTTGGTTCCTTCATACAATGGCACTATAATTAAAGTGGAATTTTCATTAAAAAACAAATTTTTTCATAAATTTTGCCTTGTTAATTTCATTTTGGTATTCAGTTTGTCAGGTTCATTTTAAATCTTGATTCAGCAATCTACCATATATAAGTTGTCCCTCTCAGTTTTAGTTAATTCAGAACTTTAAAGCCTGGATTCAAAGCATTCACTTTTGATAAACTCACTTCAACAAATAGATTTGAGTAGCTCCATAGTTCTTTGCTACATATCTCCCCACCATATATCCTTTCTCTCGGCTTTCATAGTTGCATGACACATGTTAATCATGATGTTCCATTTAGAGACTCAATTATACTTTCTTCACTATACATTGTCCTAACATTTTGAAAATATCCTGAATTCTCAGACTTATCTCTCTCACTCATATTTTATGAAAGCCAACTTTTCCATGCATTTGCCACATAAAGAGATGTAAAATATGATAATCATGGATTCAAAAGATAAAAGTGAGAATTTGGATTGATTCAATCCTAGGCCAACAAATAAAAAAAGGGATGCTGTAATAAGTGGGGTTGTTGACATTTATTGAATCCACGTCTTCATCCTTTTTGTTTTTAACAGTTTTCAGAAATCAGATATGGTGTTTAGAGGTAGAATCTCAAATACTTAAAATAGGAAGGATGTTATCTGATAACTGTATTTAGGAAAGAATATAATACATGTTTAGTTACAAAAAGATGACTGAAAAATACATTAGATAAAGGTGTTGGTCTATACTTTTTTAACTCTAACAATAATCCTATGTTTTTGAATTCTGAAAAAAGACACTTAGTGTGAAAGAAGGGGAAATAAAGTGGTAAACCAGCATATTGTCAATTATGAGTCAATCTAAATGAATGATCCATTATTCTGAATAATCAAAATGCACATGTTCACTTTCAAAGTTCTTCTCCCTTTCTTTAAGACTTCAGTTATTTGGCATATTTAAAAGTAATTACTGATTTGTACTTCATCAATGCTAAAATTCAATTACAGGAAGATTACAAGTTTGAGTCCAGCCTCACCAACTTGGTGAGACACTAAGCAGCTTAGTGAGTCCCTGCCTCAAAATAAAAGGTAAATAAGGCTGAGTATGTTAAGAGCTTGTGAATTTAATTCCAGGTACCAAAAAAATTCAATTAGCATTAACATGAAAATATAGTCTTAAAAATTAAGTTCAGTGGAGCTTGAGCAGTGGTTCAACAGTTACAGCACTTGCCTGGCATGCACAAGGACATGGGTTTGAATCCCAGCACCATATACACAACACAGTGTTGGAGCCATGAAAGCCACATGAAAAACTAACTAAAATTGTTTATCTCTTTCTCTCTCACTCACTGTCCCTCTCTCTTTAAAAAATTCATATTAATTACAGACTTTCTGGAAAATAAGCTAATATTTTAATCCTACAAGACAGTTTGTGTTTAAGAAATGCTTTTAACAGGATATAATTTGGGCAGTCTGTGATTTTTTATTATAAATAATCTCATCATCTATGATTTTTGGTCATATTTTCTAAGAAAATATCATCCTAAATATGAAATTGAGTTATTGTGTGACTGATCAACTCTGTGTTACATGAGAGACTTAAAGCTACATGTAGGGCATAAAGACCTTTAATTTTTGCAGAGCTGGGATCTTCCAGGAAGCAAAACAAAGGCCCCTGTGAACATCAGTTCCTGCAATCAATTAAAAAAGATTTCAGACATGCTACTGATAGTAACAGCAATGAGTTTATTGAAGAGAGAAGAAAAAGGAATTGGGACACTCTTAAGGGAGTGAGTGGGTCCTGTCAAAGAAGACAGGGGCAACATGCCTCTCCTGTACTCCAGTTTTGTTGGGAATCCCAGAGAAGTTTCCTTTTGACTGACAGCAAGATGACATCAGACTTTCAAGTCCTTACTGACATGACAATTCCAGCTCACCTTGATCCATGCTTACAGTTCTAACTTGATCTTTCTATGATTACGAGGAAGCATCCTTATCTCTGAATTTCAGAATCCTCTTACAACCATCTCTCCCTTCAGAATAATAATGTCCTCTTATGGACATCATTTTGGGACTGCATTTCTCCAGCAGATAGTAGTTTGCTGAGGAATGTACCATAGCCTGTCCACTTAGAACAGGCAAGGCAGCAGGTAATTGATTCTTGGATAAGAAAGTATATGGGGGTCAACACAGTGGGCCTATTTGATAGAATTATTTTCTTAACCTGGTGTCCCCCAACAATATGTTAAACTTCCCTCCTGATACATGAAGAAGACAGTGGGGAGATGAATTAGCAGTAACAGACATCTCCCCGATTCACTTATGTCTTAATATTTTCCATATACTTTAAATTACTGGTAAATTTATTTTCTATAGGATCTCTGATTCATTTAAACATGTCTCTATAATTATTTGTGATATCTTATTTTCTAAATGATTGGGTTGACCAAAAAGCTATAAGGGCTAGTTGTAATGGACAGTCAAGGAATAATTGAAATCACAAGCCTACAATGTGCTGAATCCCAGAAGCTTTGATTGAGCATGATTTATGGAGTATATATTGCGTTAAGTATTTTGGGGGAGACCAAAATAGATGCAAATTCAACCCAAGGAAAGATGGCTTGTGATAGCAACCTAAAATCTTTTAAAAAATAGATTTTAAGATAAAGATACGGGGCTGGAGCAGTAGCTCAGTGGTTGTGGTGCTTGCATAACATGCACAAGGCCACTGTTTCGAACCCAGCACCACATACACAACAAAGTGTTTGAGCAACAAAAGCTACATGAAAAACTAAATAAAATTTGATTCTGTCTTTCTCTCTCACTAGCCCTCTCGCTCTCTAAAAAAATAAAGATACTATTGGGCTGGGGATATATTTCAATTTCATAACATTTGTCTAGCATGTGCAAGGTCCTAGGTACAATCCTTAATCCCACAAAATAAATAAACTATTGGAGGTCAAGAGAAGAAGAGATCCATTACAACTGGAAATCTACAGAAGAATTAAAATTGTGTTAGTCCTTTGTGAATAATTTTATGTTTGACAGGTGTAAGTTCAGGATAGGCCTATTCTAGCTAGTGAGGGTAGTTAAGGTAAGGTAGATTATATGACAATTTAATTAGGACAGCTCAAAGCACCTTTTAACTCCATTGAAATTTTTTCTATGTGTGATAATTTTTGGAATCTTTATATCTAAACATAAATAATAATCAAGAATATTTTTATTCTAAATATTTGCGTAGTCTTTAGGAAGAACTCAAATATGTCGTAGTATAAATGTTGACATAAAGCCCATCATACTCAATATAAAAATCATTCCAATTTTTCATGCAGTGAAATGATTGATTGAATCACCTATTAAACAGGATGATTTTAACAAGTGAATTCAATAATAGAAATAGTATCGTATCATATAGAAACAATCTAATTTGCAAATCCAAGTTAAGATATTTTCTATAACAAAAACCTAATTCAAATTAGATGAAATATAAAGAGGATTTATTATTACATTCACTTAAATAGTGCAGAAAGAAGCACACTGTCTGAGATTCATCTGCATCATGTAGGTCTCCTCGTCTTTTGGTTTTGCTACTCTCCTTCTCCAACATGGAGTGGTTGTTAGATTGTCTTCCCTCAACTTGACAGTACCTCTGCATGTGTATACTACTTTTTCTTCTGGTAGATTATGGAGATTTGATTTTTAGCTATTAATGAACAAGTTACTGCTTCGTTGTTTATTATTTGCATGAATTAGAACATTGATTTAGGCTTGAATTACCCAACAAATAATTGTGGCAGGTTTAGAAATATTAGAGAATGGATACCTAGCAGGAAGAGGTGTCATAAGTTTTGAAATATAATGACTCATTTCTATTTTTGTATTTCTTTTTTTTTTAATTTGTTCAACATTGTCTTACATTTGGGAGGGAATCATTGCCACACATTCATGAACACATAGATATTGACATAGCAAGCCAAGGTTGATGCCAGATCATGATCTTCCCCGTTTGTGTTACCCCCGTTACCATGTTTCCCCTACTTCACCCTTGTGTTAGTTGGGCTTCTCATGGAAGTTGAAAGTTCCCCACTGGGTTGATAACCACCCTATTCCTTCCCACCAGCTGCCTTGATATCCCTCCTAATCCCACCTGCCTTCCTGCCCCCTCCCTTTATCCTCCAACGTCATAGGCAAGATTCCCCTGCTCCAGTGAAAATTCACCCATGTTGAGGTTATGATTAGCTTAGCCAACTTTCAGTTGATTTTCGATTGTATTCTAACTTCCACATATGAAAGAAAATACTCAGCCCTTGAATCTCTGAGTTTGCAATATTTCACTCAACATGATTTTTTTTTTCATCTCCATCCATTTGGATGCAAATGGCATGATATTGTTCTAACAGCATTGTAGAATTCTATTGTATATATGGACCACAGTTTTTGAATCAACTCATCCAGAGAGGGGCATCTGGGTTGGTTCCATAGTTTAACTATAGTAAAATGAGCTGCTGTAAACATTAATGAAGCTATATCTCTGTATTATGCCAATTCTAGCTCTTTTGGGAAAATACCCAGGAAGTGTGATGGCTGGGTCATAAGGTGTTTCCAACACTAGTTTTTTGAGGGGTCTGCATACTGCTTTCCAGAGTGGCTGTACAAGCTTGCAGTCCCACCAAAAATGTGAATGTGTTCCTCTCTTTCCACAACCCATCCAGCATCTGTCATTGTTCATATTCTTCATTTTGACCACTCTGACGGGAGTGAAGTGGAATCTCAGTGAAGTTTTGATTAGCATTTCTATGCTTGCTTGTGATGTAGAGCATTTTCTCATATATTTATGGGCTTTGTGGACTTCCTCCATTGAGAAATTTCTATTTAGGTCCCTAACCCATTTATTGATTCAATTATTTGTGGTTTTGGTGTTCAGTTTTTTTGTTTTTTGTTTTTTGTATATTTTGGTTATTAGCCCTCTGACGTGTTGGAGGCAAAAATTTTCTCCCATTCTGTAGGATCTTTCTTGACACTCTTGACTAATTATCTAGCTGTACAGAAGCTTTTTAGTTTAATGGCATCCCACAGACTGTCCTTCTTCCACACTATGCTTTTGCTTCCTTTATCAAATATCAAATGGTCAAGGATTTGAGAGTGTGTCTCTGATCTTATATTCTGTTCTATTGATCTTAATTTCTGTTTTGATACCAATACCATGCTGTTTTTGTTGCTATAGCTGTGTAGTATAATTTCAGGTCAGGTATTGGGACACCTCCTGCTTCCTCTTTCTTGCTTAGTAATGTTTTGGCTGTTCTGGGCCTTCTGTTATTCCATATGAATTTGTATTTTGTATTTCTTAAAGTGATACATTTTATTTTAGTGTAGAGTATCTTTTAGTGAAGATTAAGAAATGGAGTACAAAAAATCAGCATCTACATCTAGCCGTCTCTAGTCTGTTGATTCATTAGTGTGTTGATCAGTCTATATCTAGAATGGTTATAATGTGCTTAGTTTTTATGCTCTCTTTAATATTATGATATATTTGTTAGGATAAACATTAGTATTCTTCTTAATTTTACACTGAAATGTGTCCCCCATAAGCTTCTTCTGCTAAGTGGCATATTTTTATATATTGACATTTATTTTAAATACTGGAATTATTCATATAAAAATTTAATGTTTGATTTCTTTTGAAAAAATAAAAACTGTACCAAATGAAAATGGTTGGTGCCACATTCTACATGAAAATAATCCTTCTGTATTCTGTAGCTATTCATTTTAGTTAGAGTGAAAGTCCTCTAGCTTACTTCAATTATTATAGTCTTTTATTGCCCTGGAAACGGTCTGAAGTTTCCATTTAGAACATCCACCTGACTTCTGATAGAAGCTAAAGTGCTCATGTCGAGCACCACCTCTGATTCAATTAAAAAAAAATCTTTTCCTTAAAATTCATTGACGATTGACTCATTCATTCAGTAATAATTATATTTGTTAGGTACCTTCTGCCAGACACACCATATAGATAACAGAAGAGAGATTCTTGATATTTACTGAGAGTCTATGACAAAGCTGTAATGTTTTAGAAAAGGCATGTTTCAGAATTTAATGAACAGCACCTTTTAATTTATAAGCAGAGGAAGAGAGAGAACTCCAAAAGGAACAGAATACAGACGTTAATTGTTGAAAAAATAAAGCTCTGTCTTGAAAATGAGGACACAAAGTTTCAAGAATGAGCTTAACAGACTGGAATGACTAAGTAACAAAAATGTCAGAAAGAAACCATAACTGGGTTTTGTCGTTGTTATTGCCTTTGATGACTTCTTGAGAACATTTTTCTATGTGTGATACGTGCAGCAACCAGTCTGCAGTGGGTCTTGAAGGACCGGGGTGAGAAGAAACAAAGCAAGAATATGTTCTCCAAATTCCAGAAAGGTTGCTGAGAAGAATCAGTGAGATAGCAACAGAGGTTATCTGGAAATAAAAGGGAAAATAGAAGGGCATTTATATGCTTCTGAGGAAGAAGCAAGCAATTGACTTTCTGAAGGTAGAAGAGGAGAATATAATTGGTGAAACAAGGTTAAAAAAAGATGAAGCAAATATGGGCAGTCTGTGTGTAACTGGAAACACATTTTTTCCTCATGAGAAATAATTATTCTCCCTATGGAAATTAGAAATGATTGTTAGGAATAGGAGTAGCTATAGTTAGGATTGCTAATATAAACAGAGCATAATTAATTAGGAGAACATTCTCAAGGAGATTGCATTACATATAAACATTTAGAAATACTAATTAATTCAAATAGGACAGATGACAGAAGCTGAAGGAGACTTTCAAGACCCTCTTTAGATGAAAGTCTTGAAATGTAAAATAAGAAGAGTTTAAGACACTACCAATAGGTGTTGCAGCAATCCTGAATTATATACCTTATTCAAAATAGATTAAAATTTATAGACCTGATAAATGATCAAAATTATGAAATTTAACTTTTATCATGGACTTACTGTGTGCCACACTTTTCCTAACATTTTAAATTAGGGTTTTCATTCCTCTGAAGTATGGTACTAATAGCTTCCCCATTTTATAAGCAAGGAAACCAAGGCACACAAAGTAAATAATTTAATCAAAATTATACTATAGGCAAGTAAAAGGTTAAAAACTAAGAGTTCTAGTTCTTGAGTTCATACTTTTAATCACTACCTCTTTTTCTCTAGCATCTCTGAAATTAGCTATTTCAAGGAATTAAAGTAATAGTTGAGATATAAAATATTGGAGGATATTTTTAAATGATTGACAGCAAATCTTTTACATAGTTTCAAGCTTTTTTCTAACAGTTGTCTGGTGTCAGTTGATGGTTTCTCTGATAAATTAGTTGGAGTTTTGTTGGGTTTAGAAAGCATAAAATAAAATGGTAATTGATTAGAGAGTTCTGGCAACAGAATAGTTGAATACTTGGAACCTCCATTCTGTTTTCCATGATGGCCATATAATTTATATTCCTACTGAGAGTGTATAAATATTCCCTGTTCCCTACATCCTCACAAGTGTTGTTACATTTTGTCTTCTTGAGATTAGCCATTCTAACTTGGGTGAGGTGACATCTTTCTGTGAACTTTATCTCCTTTTCGGTCATGATTAGTGATGCTGAAAATTGTTTTCATAAGCCTCCTGTCCATTTGTATGTCTTCTTTTGAGAAATATTTACTGAGGTCTTTTGTTCATTTATGATTTAGGTTATTGTTATTTTCACTATTGAGCTGTGTGTGTTCTTAAATATTCTGATATTAGCCCCTTGTCAGACTAATAGTTTACAAATACTATCTTCTATTCTGCATATTGTTTCTTTACTGGTGATTGTTTCCTTTGCAGAAGTTTTTTATTTTGATGTAGTTCCATTTGTCTCTTTTTACTTTTTTTTTTTAAGAGAGAAGGACAAGAGAGAAAGAGGGAGACAGAGAGAATCAATTTTTATTGAGTTTTTCACATGGCTTTCGTTGCTCTGACTCTTAGTTGTGTACGTAGGTGCTGGGGTTTGAACCCGTGTACTCGTGCATGCCGGGCAAGCGCTGTAACTGCCGAACCACCGTTCCAGCCCTTCTCTTTATGCTTTTGATAGATACAATTTTGAAGACTTATGCAAAGAATCCTTTTGCAGTCCAATGTCATAAAGCATATTTTCCCATTTTTCTTCTATTAACTTCATACTTTAGGAGCTTATTATCTTTAATTCTTTTAGCTTTGATTTTTGTATATGGTGAAAGATAAGGGCCCAGTTTCATTCTTCTGCATGTGGATATCTGGTTCCTTGAGCACCACTTACTGAAGATATTCCTTTCCCCAATATGTGTTCTTGATACTCTTGCACTATTCTCAGTTCCAAAAGAAAGAATCAATGTAATATTCATCAACAGATAAATTGATGAAATTTTGCATAAATGCGCAGTGCAGTGTTATTCATCTATAAAAAAGACAATGAAATCCTGCTATTTTTGGCAACATGTATGACCTGGAGGAATTTATGTGAAGTGAAATGCACCATGCATAGAGAGACAAATATAACATGGTTTCACCTATATGTGAAATCTAGAAACAGTGTTTTCATAGAAGAAGCAAGTTGAAGGGTGGTTACAAAAGGCTTGGGAGTACAGGGAAAGAGATGGATGAGGAGAGGTCAGTCAATGAGTATAAAGTCATAGATAAGATGAATAAGTTCTGGTGTTCTATTACATAGTAGGATGGCTGTAGCTAATAATAATTTAATGTATATTTCAATATGAATAAAAACAATGATCTTGAATAATTTGTACCACAAGGAAGTGATGAATGTTTTAAATGGAGTGATGGATTGGTTAATTACCTTGACCTCCTCATACAAGGTATAAATGGATTGAAACCTCACACTTTTCCCCATAAAAATATATAATTATTTTGTGTCAATCACAAATAAAAAATGTTAAAAATTAGAGTTTTGTGGTAGGAAACACCTAGACAATATGTTTATTATGATAAAATGAAAAAATAAAAAGAACTTTATTCCCTTTATTCTGTGTGTACCTTGTATGAGTTTGAAAATAGATGTTTCTACAGCTATTACATAAACAAAGGAAGATATTATTGGTAGAATGTGAATTGCAAATTGAAAATACCTGAAACTCCCTACTTTTTGACATACTGGAAACTGAAATAATTATACGACTTATTGATTAACCCACTTTTAATAAGATATTTTACTAGTGAAGTCAAGAATAGCAAACAATGAAAACTATAAAGAAAAAGAGAACAAATTACCCTGTTAATGCTTATTAATTACTTTAAAATTATTTTTATTCTTTTTAGGTGACAAAGATAGAAAGACAAACTGCAAATGTAGCCTCCTTAATATTATAGCTTATCATTTTTCCATGATCCACTCTTGTATTAGTGTTCCTTAAAATTACATAGTTAATTTAACTTATAAGCCAATTATAACACACTGTTGACTGATATTAAGCTTGATTCCCATGATAAGACAAAATAAGATCTATATTAGGGGTAAAAAAAGAAGGTGACATTGCTGAGTAGTAATAATTGTGCATAGGTTTAGAAGAGAAGGGCATACTTGCAATCAAGCAGCAAGAGTTTTGATCAAAGCAAAGTATATCAAAATAGTAACTTTCAAAAATACTACAAAGTGTTTTTAGCATTAGTTTAATTTTTTAAAAGAATAGAATACTAACTTCTAAAACATAGCAATGAGTTTTCACATGCTGCTAATTTTAAAAATGAGAGAAAAATAAATCATTCATCATACATGTTAAACATATGGTTGCAAATTGCATTATTTATATTGGAGATTAAATACTATGCTTGCTTTCTTTTTTTTTTAAGAGAGAGAATGAATTTTTTTTCCCCTGGCCTCTATTTCTCCAACAGTTAGTTGTGTATTTGGTGCTTGAGTTTGAACCAAGGTCCTTCCTCATGCCAAGCAAGTGCTCCAAACGCTGAGCTTCCACTCTAGCCCCTATGCTTTCCTATATTTTAAATATAAACTTAGGAAGCAAGTAACAATGTCATCTTTTGCTCTACAGTTTTGAAGCAAAAAATTATAATGTGGCTAGAAGCTCTGTGCTATATAACAGAATTTAAATGTTCCACTTTGAACTATAGAACTTTAGGAAAGAAGAAAAAATGTGCTATTTGTGGGACTCCAGCCCACTTCTAGGAAAATGATGAAATAATCATTTTTTAGGGAAAATGTCAGAGCATTTTCCCAGCAAATACTGATAACAACAAAACAAAGCTGCAAATATAAAATGCTTGCATTCTTCCTGTATTACTTCATCCCTGAGAGTCTTTTTTATATATTTCTTCATAACCTGTTTGCAATTTAGGGTTTGAATCATGGAGATCAGTTCATGAAACAGGTAGATATGACACAATCCAATCAATAAAAGTAAAGTTGATACCTCCTTTGAACTTTAAACTATTATCAGTGTTAAAAGACTGCAATATTCAACTGTTGATATTGGTAACTAAAATGACTCCTTTAAGACAACTCATAAATTCCTCAGTTCAGAGTCTAGTAAAAACAAGTGAAAACAGACATAAAGGATGATTCTCATAAGGGATTTTTGTGATAATCACATGCAACACATTGAATAAACTGAGGAAATGGATGAATGTTTATAAACATGAAACCCACTATGACTGGATCAAAAGAAATAGAAAACCTGAATAGACCAATAACAAACTGAGTCCGAGTCAGTAACCAATAACAATCCAACAACTACAAGCACAGGACAAGACAGCTTCACTGGTGACTTCTATAAAACATCCAAAGAAGAAACACTACTGACATTTTAAACTCTTCCAAAAATAGAATTGGCACTACCAAAATCATTCTATGAGACAAATATCCTGATTTCAAAGTCAAACAAAGAAAGGGAAAAAAGAAAACTATGGACCAGTACCTTTGATGGTCAGAGATGCAGAAATCCTCAATAAAATGCTAGCACACTGAATTACCAGCATGAGGAAAGGTTAATATGCTGCATTCAAATGAAATTTATCCCTGTGGGTACAAGGAAAATTTAACCTATGTGACATATTACATCAAGAAAATGGAAGGCAAAACCACATCATCATCTCATTAGATGCAGAAAAATTCTGTGACAATATTGGGCACTTATTTTTTATGATGAAGGCTCTCCATGGAGTAGGCATAGAAAGCATTTACCACAGCCTAACCAATGCCATGAAAAATCTACAGCTAACATCATCATCAAAGAGGGAAGATGGAAATCTTTTTCTTTGCAATTTCAAATAGTGAAAACAATGCCCACTCCCTGCCCTGCTTTTCAACATCATACTGGAAGTCCTAGCTGGAGGAATTAGAAAGGAAAATTTCTCTAATTCTGGGAAGAGTAAAATTATCAGCTGATGAAAGATCATTTTGAAAAGTATTTAAAAACCCTGTAGATTCCACCACAAATGCTCTTAGAACTAATAAGGGAATTCAGTAAAGTCAAAGGACACAAAATTAGCATAGAAAAACCAGTGAAAATTATCTGAAATGGGAATGAAGAAATGATGCTATTTACATTATTAAAACATTTACAAGATACTCAAGAAGTAAATTAAGCAAATATGTAAAATTATCTACATGACAAAAATGATTAAAAATTGTTAAAAATTTCAAAAGACTTAACTAAATGAAAAGATATTATGTGTTCATGTATGTAAGAATTAATATTGCAAAAATGTTCCTAGTTTCCAAAGCAATCAATAAAATTCCTATCAAAATCTCACTAATAGTTTATATAGAAAAAATCTTGAAATTCCTACAGAACCACACACCAGAAAACCAAGACAATCTTGGCAAAAAACAAATCAAAACAAAACAAAACAAAACAAAAAAAGCCCCCAAAACAAAAATCCTTTAAAAGTACAAAGCTGGAAGTACCACACTTATTGTTTTCAAAATATAAATGACAGTGACCAAAATGGTATGGTACTGGCATAAATACATTATAAATACATTCAGGCAAATGGAACAGAATAGATAGCCCAAAAACAAATCCATGCTTGTACCATCAACTAATGTTTAACTAGGAAGACAAAGAGTCAATGGGGAGAGAGCAGCGTCTTCAATACAAGGTCTGGAAAAACCGAGAGGCCACATGCAAAACAATGAATGTGGACCCCTTTCACACACTATACAAATAATCAACTCAAAATGAATTACTTAAACATAGAGCACAAAACTGTAAAACTACTAAAAGAAAACAGGGAAAAATCTTTTTCACATTAGTCACAAAAATAATTTTTTTCTGTATGGCCACCAAAGCACAAGCAACAAAGCAAAGACAGATGAAAAGTTACATCAAAGTGAAAAGCTTTTGCATATCAAAAAAACAACACATTGTAAAGGCACCTTATGAAATGAGAGATATGACATTTGCAAACCATATAGTCAACTAGGCTATACAATTCAATACCAAAATTTTTTAATCAAATAATTGATTAAAAATGAAAAATAAAACAAATAAATACTTCTCAAAAAAGAAATTCAGATTGCTAACAGCCATATGAAATGACTCGACAGCTCTAATTTTTATTAAAATATACATAATAACCATAATGAAATATAATCTCACATCTATTAAAATGACTCTTATCAGAAAGACAGAATCTCACAAATGTTTAAAAAAAATGTAGAGAAAGGGGTCCTTACGCATCTTTGGCAAGAATGTACATTTGTACTGACATTATCAAATGCACCACATTATTTCATCTTAAAAAATAATATAAAACTGGATCTCAGTGAAGAAACATTTCATACATCTTACTTCCTGTCCTAGTCTCAGAGCCTGTAGAGGTGAAACCACTGGAGCTGTATGGGGGAGAAGAGGAAAATTTGTTCCATCAGGAACAGTCTGAGGGATGATCACAATCTGTACATGAGAAAGGGAAAAATCATCAGTTGTTTGAAATAGATTATTTTTTCCCCTAGGTTTGAGGAAAGATGGTACAGATAAAATGGGATCCAAGTCTTGGAGGACATCAATCAGTGAATTTTTCTGATCCTTTTCAACCAGCTATCCAAGTTAGCATGGTCATCTTTGCCTTTCTAATAAAGCTGGTTTTTTCTTAAACAAACAAACAAACAAAACAAACAAACAAACAAACAACCCCCCCAAAACTGGAAATGCCATATAATAAGTGTATATTCAGAGGAAATGAAAACAAGTTGCAAAGAGATGTGTAAACACCCTTGTTCATTCCAACATTATTCAAACTAGTGATATAAGAACACAATCAAACATGCTTTAACAGATGAAGGGGTGAAGAAAGCTTATCATGTACATCATGAGAATATGGTATGCAACACATTATTCAATCTTATGTAAAAAGTAATTCTATTATTTATGACAACATGAATGGAGCTAGAGGACACTGGGCATACTGACATAAATGATACACAAGGAGAAATACTCTATGATCTTACCTACATATGGGATCCAAAAAGTCAAACTAATGGAAGCAGAGAATGCAATGTTTTCCAGAGGATGAGGGGAGGAGGAACTAAGGCATTATGGGAAAAAGATACATTTCAGTTACTCAAGATGAATATGTTCTGGAGATCTAACAACATAGAAACTATAGTTTAAAATGTTGTATAGTATACTTGAAATTTGCTAAGAGAGTAAATGTTAAATTTTCTCACCAAACACACATCCATAAATAGTAACTGCATAGAGGTAGTACAGAAATAGATGTTAATCAACTGAAAATTGGCGATAATTTTATAATATACATTAAACATCAAGATGTTCATCTTAAATATACATAATATTTTAATAAAATATCTGTAAATCTGTTTGAAAAAATAAAAAAAAATTTGTCTATCGAAAGTGAAAGCAAGAGCTCGGGATGTGGCTCAATGTTAGAGTGCTTGCCTGAGGTGTCTAAGGGCCTGTGTTCCATCCCCAGAACAGCAAAAAAAAAAAAAATTAAATAAATAAATAAATAAATAAATCCAATTCCAACCTCCCATGGAATCTTTGGAATAAAATGTTATCTATGTTTATAGGGACACTTTTTTTTTTTTTTAAATAGAGGGACAGTGAACAGTGAGAGAGAAAGAGAGAATCAACTTTACTTAGTTTTTCATGTGTCTTTCATTGCTCTGATACTTAGTTGTGCATGTGGTGCTGGGATTTGAACCCAGATCCTTGTGCATGCTAGGCAAGCACTGCAAGTGCTGTAACTTCTGAGATATCCCTCTGGCCCCTTATCTGGACATTTTTGAGAGCATAATTGTTAATAAGCCTAGTAAAATCTTTAATTAAAAAATAAAATTAGGGGAAAAAAGGAAGATGGTGATCTGAAGACAGCAGGCTTCCCCAGGGCTTTGAGACTGGACAGGAAATCCCCCAGTTCTTCTCCAGTATTTTGAGGTGCGTTGGGGGGATTAGCATCTTGAAACCCCAGTCCTAATTTGCTCAGTGGTTTTGAGGAGCAGAGACTTGGGACAAATGAGTGGAATTTTTTTTTCTCCCCACCCGGCTGGGACGCAGTGCACAGACTCCCTACCTGCCCTAGCTTACATTCTGCCGGGAGTGGGGGAGGAGTCTAACAGCGGGCAAACACATTGGCACAGAGAAGCCGCTGTGCTTTAAAGAAAGCGTTTTTACAAAGTCACATCCCCAGCTTATTCTCTGTCTGGTGGCAAGATCAGCATCTGGAAGTTGCCTATAGACAAGCACAGGGAAGAAGGCTGCATTGCGGGAGCAGGTGCGGGAGCTGGGAGGGCGTTGGAGCGGAGCCTCCATCTTTAAAGCCCTTGGAGGATTCCACGCTCCCCACCGGGGTCAGCGCTCCTTAGGACTGCAAAGCGGGCTTTTAAAACTGCATCTGGAGCTGGCCACAAACCACAGGCTGAATCAGGAAGACAAGGCTTGGGTCAGGCTCTGAATTCTCTTCACATAAGGGGTTTGGGTTAGTGGAGTAAAGGGGAATCTTGCTTAGCGCTAGCCACTCCCACCCCAGCCAGAAGGACATTCCTTGTTGAGCCCTCAGAACTTCTTGTCCCAGCTCTAATATCACAGGAGTCAGTTTCAGCAACCACCAGCAGATGGAGCATTGAAAACATAAGACTTCTGACTTTCAGATCCCCTGAAAGTCCCAACTGAGTGACCCTGCCTTTCATACCCAGATAGACAGTGAAGATCTCCTCCCAAAAGGTTCAGAGACATTCTTACTGACTATACTTCCAAGATTTTATTATTAAGAATTCTGTTTTTTTTATTGTTGTTGCTTGCATGTTCTAGAGGTATACTAATGTGATAACTGGAAAAGTTTACTGGTTCTTCGATATATAAAATAATAACTTTTTGTTTCCCTGCCATTTTAATTTCTGGGGGTGGTTCTCCCACTCTTCCATTTTTTATTCTTTATTCTTTTTTCTTTCTTCTTTTAGGAAAAAATATTATTTTTCCTGTTTTGATAGCCAGTTTTTAGGATTCTTTCTCTTTTTCTTTTTCCCTATTTATTGTCTCTCTTATTTCCTCTTATCTATCCTGTCTATCCTTGTCCTCATTCTTGAGAAGAAGGATTCTGGTCAGTGCATATAGTATTTGAAATATATTATGCCTGACAAGCATAATTCACCAGGAAGAACTTCTTCCCTTAAATGATCACCCACATCTTAGTAATAACTCTTTTACCCTTCCTACATTAAGCTACAGCTATCCTAGCTTCCCTTCTGATCCTTATTTTCTTTTCTTCTTTTTTCCTTTATTTTAAATTTAGTAATTTTTAAAAAATTTTTTTCTTTTTCCAATTTTTCCTTTCAATAATTTCTTTTTCTTTCTACAGCAAATTCTTTACCTCCTCCACTTTCTCTCTGTCCACAATTGGTCTATATAATCTCCTCTCTAAATTTCACCTGCATTACCCTTGCTCTCTGACTCCCAATTAGTTAACTCTCTTCAACACCCCCACTATTAAGGCTGCGTAACGATTACTGCTATGATTGCTAATCTGAACAACACTTGTTTGTTCTTGAAGTCTGACATATGTGATAGTTAAATGCTTGTGTGGCCAAAAATATTGATACTCACTAACACTAGTTGCATAGGCTGAGTTCAAAAGTCTACTATAGTCTGTCCTAAATAACCATTTACTACTGTTTATTGTAAACTTTGGTGGTACATATTGACAATTATCTACTAGCGCATGAGGTGTTGGAAATCTGGAAGGGTAACTAACAGTTCACAGTAAAGGGGGTAGACTTTTTGAAACCAACTTCCCTGACAAAACCCCATTTCAAGTAAGGGACTAGACAGATTTCCCAATCCAACAGCTTAGTCCTTTAAGGCAAGAGACAGGAAAAGAACCACCGAATCTTTTATTGCTTCCACAAAGGGTTCACCAGTCAAATAAGCAAGAAGAATCTCTTCAGACATGAGAGATCAAACTCAAAGAGATTCTCAGTAATCCCAAAACTCCCCTAGTAGGGGGGCCTAGGCCAGGGACTGGGATGAAAATCTAGAACAATATATCAATGAGTTGATAACAGAAAGGAACAATGAACTAAAGAAATTAGGGCTGGAACAACCTTATGACCCAGTTATCCCACTCCTGGATATTTTCCCAAAAGTGTTAGAATTAGCATATTATAGTGATGTTGCTTCATCAATGTTTATAGCAGCTCAATTTACTATAGCTAGAATATGGAACCAACCCAGATGCCCCTCACTTGATGAATGGATACAAAAACTTTGGTACATATATACAATGGTATACTACTTGGCCATTAGAGAAGATGATATTATGGCTTTTGAAATCAAATGGATGGAGATGGAAAGAATTATGCTAAGTGAAGTATTCCAATCTCAGAGACTCAAGGGCTAAATGGTTTCTCTCATTTGGGGAAGCTAGAATGCATCTGGAAGCAGTATGCTACATGGCTAAGCTAATAATAACCTCAAATTGTATGAATTTTTATGCAAACAGGGGGATGATTGCCTAGGATACCTGGAGTTGTAGGGTGGGGGACAGGGTGGGAGGAGGGCTTAGGAACTATATCTAGGAGATTGGAGGGTGGAGATATGGGGGAATCATCTCAGAAGGAGATCTCTGAACTCCTTGAGATATCCATTTAACTTAGGGGTTCTTCTGGGGGAAACATAGAAACATGGGGAACCCAAGGGGGGCATCCATGAGCTGGCATTAGCCTTGGATAACTACGTATATATACATTTGTTCTTGATTGTTTGACAATGTTTCCCCCTCAATTGTAAATCCATATTCATGTAATAATAAAAAAAAAACCCCACAACCACCCATTCATAAGCTTTCTGGAAGATAGTGAAAGAGAAGATATAGAGAGAATAATAGAAAACATCACCAGAACTATATTTTAAAATAAGAAGGAAGAAGTCATTTTTGAAAGACTTTAGACCATGTACAAAATATGCATGATATCAAGCAAGTAGTGTTTAAATTCTTGAATTAAAAGAATGAACAATATGTGCTTAAATGTATAAAAAACAGCATTTGTAACATCAGGTATAATTTTTTAAAGATAAAAGTTGTTCTAGATCTCTCTGAAGAGGAATGGGCATACAGGAGGGAGAAATATGAATGAATCTTTACAAAGAACAAAATTTCAGAAATCATTGCAAAACCTAGAAATAGTCCTCACCTAGGCTATTAAGGAGAAAATAAAATTATTTTTAAAACTTAAGAATTATAAAGAAAACGTATAATGTAGGCAAACTTAGTAGATTAGTAGTTCATGTAATAAAAATGCTTATAAAAGAATTTGAAATATGAAATTTAGTGTCCTCAAATCCAACATCTTGTCCTTAAATCCAAATTTTAACTCCACAAGTGCAAAGGAGATGTGACTTAGCATTTGCAAAAGGTACAAGGAAATTTAGAGGCCTTAATGAATACTGGGTATGATTCTCTGCTTTACCCTGGCCATACCTGTGTTATTGGGCTCAAGCTAGGGATACTCTTAAGGTAAAAGTAAATGAATTGAACAACCAAGATGATGGAGGCCTTGAATTTCCATTAACTGAGAAAGACATGATGTTGGGAAGAACAACTGGAGAATGGAAAAGAGAGCCAAGGGAGAGAAAATGACTATATTCGAGATCTGAAGGATGGAAAAGACAGGTGGCAGATTTAGCTTTCTCATAAGGATGTTTTTTCAATATCTACAAATGTGTTGTCTCCTGGCTTGCAGATGCCCCATCATTGGAGCTCTTCAGGTAGATCCTGAGAGAGATTTTCAGGCTACTGGAGGGAGAGTGAAAATTCAGGGCAGATCACTAGAATACACTGTTTCCAAAGTTTCTTTAACACTAAGATTCTCTAATTTCCTCACTGGGATGAAATTAATTTATTGATTGGATGCCTCTGAAGAACCTTCCTAACAAAATTGTTTTAAAAGAAGAGAAGCTGGTTGCATGAAATTAATAATGGAGAAGAAATGAGTAGTGACCCTGCAAATCTTTCCCTATCATTTGCTGTTGTTTCCATTTTATTTCTTTGTATTATGTTATCTACAAGAATTCCTCAGGGAAATCTTTCTAATGGCCCTGGAGTAATCATCAGAAGATAATATAGCAGTGAACACAGACCTGCAGAGCTCATGGAAAGCCAAGAATGCATCCTTCCTAGGGGAGTCAATGTCCTGTTCCTGTTTGTGAAACAAATATTGCTGTTTGGCATTAAACATTGTCTCATTCAAAGAAGAGGGCTCTTAGGTCATATGAACAAAACAAAACATCTTGTGAAAACAGAATCAAGGAAACATTACAGGTGGGTCATGCACATCTGAATAGGTAAGCTTACAGTATAATAAATTTGATTTAGGAATTATAATTAGTCACTTAATAAAAATATCAAGCACAGATTTCCATTTCGTCAAGCAAGGCTAAGGTTCCTTTATGCAAAATGCAAGGAAACTTGAAGAACAGGTTCTGATTTCATGACAATGACATCTCCTGTGCAGAATTTGCCACCATGCCCATCTTTGAAAAATGTCAACATCACTTGGATGCTCCATGAAAATTTCAAAATTATAAGAGGAGCTACAGCACTATGAATGGTATCTTCTATACAAAACCAAAGGCACTCATTTGTACATGCACATAATTTGGCAATAATGAATCCCAGTACTATGGATCTAATAATTATCATGTGCCAATAAAACTTAATAATAAAAATACAATAAGTGGAAATATTTCAAAGAAAAAATTTGAAATGAATTATGCTAAAGACTTCAAAATTTTTGTGATTATGTTTTAGATAAAAATGAAATATAGAAAAATAGATCCCTCAGGAGTTTACTACATATAAACTATACATTGACATATCAATATACACATTAAACTCCAGAAAGATATGCTCCCCTGATCCCTTTCCCCAGTTTTAGTTAAGTTCAACAACTAAAGACACAGATAGAAAAAAAAGACACAATCCCCCACTTCTAAGCTTAGAATATATTCCTTAATGGGGACAATAGTCTCCTCAGAGATGATTGATTTCAGCC
>PVKS010013716.1:0-50231 GCA_004027875.1 Aplodontia rufa
CCGCTCCAGCCCAGTTGTGTACGTGGTGCTGGGGTTTGAACCCGGGTCCTCGTGCTTGCCAGGCAAGTGCTGAAACCACTGAGCCACTGCTCCAGCCCCGCTAGTGTGGGTTTTAAGGAAGAATTCTGGCTTCTACCCCGTGATAAGGGAGGTTTTTGTTTTGTTTTGTTGTTGTTGTTGCTTTCTCTACCTACCTGGGCTTTATGCTTCAGAAAACCTTTCCTTGACACTGGAGGGAGGGAGGGAGAGAGGGAGGGAAGATAATCTGCCTGTTCTGTACACTTTCTTCTTCTCCTAGATCACAGTGAAATCAGTGAAGTAAACCAGTCAGAGGGAGAGCCCTGGCCTGACATTGAGAGCTTCAGTAAAATGCCTTTTGACGTCAGTGTGCATGATCCCAAGTACAGTCTGATGAGCCTGATATATACTGAGAAGCTAGCTGGGGTCAAACAAGGTCAGTGAAAGTACAGCCAGGCCTACTCCTCTCAAAATCCAAGGAGACCAGAAATCAGGGCAGGAGGCCCGAGGCACTTAACTCTTTGAGCAGTTTAAATTCTCCGTTTCCTCTTCTCTCCTATAGGCAAATCATCTTTTGATTTTCATACAGTCCTCTCAGGGCATAAATTATAAAATCCTTGGAAAAATCTTTTTGGGGAATAGAGGATTTTTCTTCCCAGGCATAAAGGGGTTTTTTTCTTTTTACATGCATATCATGGAATTATGGTGTTTTTGCCCCTTTATACACAGAAGTAATAAAGGAATGCAAAGTTGAGGAGCCCCGGAAAAGAGAAACTGTGTCCATGATGCTGACCAAGTATGCTGCCTACAACACCTTCCACCACTGTGAGCAGTGCCACCAGTACATGGACTTCACCTCCACCTCCCAGGTGCAGTCCCACCTTGCCCCTCCTTTGGACCTGTTACCAATGTGGATCTTGCATGTAAGGGTAGGGTTAGATGGATTATAAAAAGGGGGGCTAGGAAAAGGATGGCTTATTCACGAGAGCCACTCACTAGTGAGAAAAATGCATTAAGCAATGATTAAATGAACTTTGGACTCACAGGATTGCAAGAAGGGAAGCAGCTTAGTTTTGGGGTCTTATGTTACTTTATCTAAATAGTTAAATGCCACGTTTAGTTAAAAAGATGAGATATTCATGTGTGATCCTGAAAATACCAGGTATTATGGTATGCTTGCTGAACGGGTCTTTCCCTCACTCTGGGCTGTGGACTAAAATGGCAGGAGTCTAACAGATCCATATGGTGGAACCTGTGATCCTAAAGAGTCTGATGATTTTCACCAACCTAGGCACATATGACTCCTGCTTGGGATGGTGTTTGAGAACCGAGAAAAGAGAGAAACACAGAATGTGAGCCGGTATTCCTTAGCATTTGGTGTTGGCTGCTGCTGCTGCTTTTTTTGGTGCTGGGTTGGAACCCAGAGCATCATGTGAATGTTAAGCACTCACTGACCTACACCCCCAGTATTTTTGGGAGGTGCATCTTTAAAAACAAGAGAAGGGATGGGCAGCAAGTGATAGTAAAATCCAGAGCCTGTCCAGGGGATAAGTTCCATGTTGCTTTCTGTAAATTTGTCTTCTTAATTATTATGCGTTGGTGCTGATATATCTAGAAACAAATTTTGCTTCTTTTAGGCCTTGCTGAGTGGACTCCCCAATCTGCTTCTGCTCCTCACACACCAGGTCTTCCCCATCACACCCTGAAATACAAATGGATATTAGAAAGGGAACACTGAAAAACTGGAATACGGATCACCTTTTTTTATACCATTTGCTTTCTTGGAGGGCTACTTTGAAATCAGCTTTAATGCTTTACAGAAGATGCAAAGTCTTCTGGTCCATAAGCCATAAGTTTTTAGAAAATTCCTGTACCCTCTTCATAAAGTTTTTTTTTCTTTTTCTGTGGTTCTGGGGATTTAACCCAGGGGCACTTTACCACTGAACCACATCCCCAGCCCTTCCTTCCTTCCTTCCTTCCTTCCTTCCTTCCTTCAAGAGTCAGTTTCATTAACTTTCTCATCTGGTTTTTGCTTTTCCAACACCCAGCTGTGCATGTGGTGCTGGGGTTTGAACTGAGTCCCTGCACATGAAAGGCAAGTGCTCTACCACCCAGCCACCTCTCCAGCCTTATTTTTTTATTTTGAGACAGGTCTCACTAAGTTGCTGAGGTTCTAGCTAAATTGCTGACACTGGCCTCAAACTTAAGACCCTATTGTCTCAGTCTCCCAAGTCACTGAGATTATAGGCATGTGCCACTGTGCCTGGCTTCTTCATATAATTTCTATGTGATAGAGTAGTAAGTAATATATTTCCACGTTTGTGAAGCAGAATAAACTAGAATTTAAGGGAAGAACTATAATACTGTTTTTCTATGAAATACAACATTTGGGTTAAAACTATTGGAAAACCTCTCTGGATTCTTGTTACTGATTAAAACCTGCTATTATCCTTTCATTAAGCCAAATATTGTCTCTACATTGTAAAAGTATGTAAAGACCTATTATATAGGGGCTGGAGCAGTGGCTCAGTGGTTAACAGCGCTTGCCTTGTAAGTGCAAGGACCCAGTTTCGAACCCCAGCACCACGTACACAACTAAGTATTGGAGCAATGAAGGCCATGTGAAAAACTAAAATAAAAGTCGATTTTATGTCTCTCACTGTACCTCTCTTTTAATAAAAATGAAGACCTATTATATAATTATTCAGAGATGGGTTACTGAGAGTACTTCATCTTCCCAGCAACTTTTAAAATAGGTTAGATTTATATTTGGCTATGATGAGTAAATGGTCTCTCTCTAAAGCCAGAGTTCATGTCTAAATGACTGCATAAACCTTTTTGGCGTCCAATGTAGTCAGGAAAAGTGGAGCCACAGAGACTTATTGATCTCAGTTCTTCTTTGTTTAGAAAGCTCATACTCAATTCAATCTGATTCACATACAACATTAGTGATTTCCCCCTTAACTGGGGGGCTTTGGGAATGTGCACATAGCAGAACATCCCATAGGGACGTCTGACCTCTGTATGAGACTGAACAGGTGGAATGCAAAGACAGTGCCAGTAACAAGTACTTCTTCCACAAAAGGCTGTGCGGGACAAGGCGCTTCACTTTCATGTCAGTGGCAGCTACTAAATTTGAAGCGTTTGCCTTCCCAGCCTTATATACGTTGCTACTCACAGCTAGGTTTCTGGTGGCACTTACAAGTTCATATCAGTTTGCCCCTCTTAATAATGCCAAGGAACGGGGGCTGGAGCGGTGGGTCAGCAGTTACCGTGCTTGCCTGGCATGTGTGAGTACGTGGGTTCAAACCCCAGCGCCATGTAGACAACTGATCGTCAGCGCAACGAATGACACATTAAAAAAAATGATTCATTCTTTCTCTCTCTCTCACTGTCCCTCTCTCTTTAAAAATAATAAAATAATAATAATAACAATGATAATAATACTGCTGCTGCCAAGGTGGGACCTAGAAGCCTGGAAACCCTGAGCTTACATCCCCTTTCTTCTTTTCAAATGTAGATGTCTGACTCCACCCTTCATGCTTTCACGTTTTCTTCCTCTATGCTGGGAGAAGAGGTTCAGCTCTATTTCATCATTCCCAAATCCAAAGAGAGTCATTTTGTCTTCAGCAAGCAGGGCAAACACCTTGAAAGCATGCGGCTGCCTCTGGTTTCAGACAAGGTGGGTGAGTGTGTCTGGATGGTTTCCAGGCAACAGGTGCTAGATCAGGCTCTCTAAGCTGCTCACATCTAAGGATTTTACTTTCCCTTTTTGGTCTTGTTTCCTTTTCAGCAGAATTTGAATGCAGTCAAGAGCCCTATTTTCACTCCTTCCAGTGGTCGCCATGAACATGGACTCCTCAATCTTTTCCACGCCATGGAGGGCATCAGCCACCTTCACCTTCTGGTGGTCAAAGAATACGAGATGCCACTATACCGAAAGTACTGGCCCAACCACATCATGCTGGTGCTTCCTGGCATGTTCAATAACGCAGGAGTGGGTAAGAGCCCCCCATCACCCCTGGGATGGGGAGAAGGGCTGAGAAGACAAACTGAGCTCCATTACCCTACCATAAAATTTCCCAGGCCTCCGGAAAGTGCCCTACCCTCCAGACCAGAGGTCTTTTAGGCCTCTCCTTGAATTTTCCTTCAAGCCCCTCCCCCTTTTCTGTAGTTTTGCAAAATTTTTAACTTCCAAGGACTAGTAACTAAGAAATTAACAGGTATATTGAGCACCCTGAAAAAGGTCTGGGATTCTTCCCAGGAAGCCAGCCCTGTGAGGCCAGAAATCATGAGAAGATGACCTGAGAGGAGGTAGATTCAGCAGATTCAAAGAGATCATGACTCATTCTCCTTCTAAGAGCACATACAAAGTTCTAGCAGGCTGCTGTCCATCAGGGAATTGGAAGAATCATTCCTGCCTGTGACACAAAGTCCCTGGGAAGAGTCTTTCCTGCTTTTCCCTAGGAGTTTAAAAACAATGACTGGAAGCCAAGTGGCTCAGGAGGCTGAGGCAGGAGGATGGTGAATTCAGTCAGCCTCAGCAACTTAGCCAAACCCTGTCTCAAAATATGAAAAGGGCTGGGGATGTAGCTCCGTGGTAGAGTACTCCTGGGTTCAATCCCCAGTACCAAAAAATAAAAAATAAAAAAGGTGGGGGGAGTGGAGAGATCGATTTCTGAAAGGGGGCTACGATTGCTGAGGGTGGCAGCTGTGGGCAGGCTCTGAAGATGTCTAAAATACCTTCGTCTTCCTTACGTACGTAGGAAACCTCTAACTGCAATTGTTTCTGGAGCTGCGCTATTCTGGGCACTTCTTGCACTGTAGTTCTTATTTTTTCCTAACAGCTGCTGTGGGTATCTGAAGCAATATTTCATTGTGATTTATTTGTATTTCCCTAATGGTTAGTAATCTCTCTCTCTCCCTCTTTTTAAGAGGGAGAGAGTGAGAAAGAGAATTTTATTTATTTTTTCATCTGGCGTTTGTTTCTCTAACATTGAGTTGTATATATGGTGCTGGGGTTTGAACCCAGGTACTTGAGCATGACAAGCAAGCGCTCCAGTGGCTGAGCCACTGCTCCAGCCCCTAGTAATGTTATCTTTTCATGTAGTTTTTGACCATCTGTCTATCTCTTTTGCCTGTTTTTCAATTTTATCATTTTATTGTTGAAATTGCAGTCTTTATGTACTGTGGCTGTTAACACCTTATGAGATGTTGTTTACAAGTACTGCACTCATTCCATGTATAGCCTTTTCATTTTTTTTAAAGAGAGACAGTGAGAACAAGTCAATTTTATTTAGTTTTTCATGTGGTTTGCATTGCTCTGACACTTTGTTGTGTACATGGTGCTGGGATTTGAACCTGCATAAGTGCTGTAACTGCTGAGCCACTGCTCCAGCTCCTTCACTATCTTAATTGTGTCCTTGATGCACAAAAGTTCTTAATTTTGAAGAAATCCAGTTGTTCTTTTTGTGTCTGTTTTTGGTATCACATGCAACAGATCATTGCCAAATTAAATAGCATGAAGACTTCCCCTGTTTTCTTCAAAATGTTTTAGTTCTAGCTTTGTTTTAGAAAAGGCGCAGTGAGACAAGAGAATCAGTTTTAGCTGGTTTTTCATGTGGCTTTTCATTGCTCCAAGATGGTGCTGGGGTTTGAACGCGCATCCTTGCGTATGCCAGGAAGTGCTGGAACCACTGAGCCTCTGCTCCAGCCCTACAGTTCTAGCTTCTATGTTTAGGTCTCTGATCTATTTTAATTAATTCTTGTAGACCTTGTAAAATAAAACATGGTTGTAGGTTTATTCTTTGGCATGTGGATATCCAATTTTTCCAACATCATGTATTGAAGAAAGTCCTTCCACATTTAATGGCGCTGGCATTGCTGTGGAAAGCACTTGACTATATATTTTTCATATTTTATATACGAGAAGGTTTGTTTCTGTGCTGTTTGTCACTCCCAGTTTACCACTACTACTACTACACTACTACTACTGTGGATAGAACCCAGAGGCACTTAAACAGTAAGTCACATCCCAGCTTTTTTTTTTTTTTTTTTTTTTTAGACAGGGTTTTGCTAAGTTGCTGAGGCTGGCATTGAACTTGTGATCTCCCTGCCTCAGCCTCCAGAGTTGCTGGGATTACAAGTGTTCACCACTGCACCTGGGACTCCCAGTTTTGATTACTATGGTGGAGATGATATAGTACTAAGTATTTCTAGGTTGATTTCATATCTTGAAGCTGTGGTGAATAATGCCTATGATAAACTCAGGAGTGCATCTCCTTGGTCTGAATTCATACAAGTATTGGGATCCTGTGATCATTTCAAAGTATAATTTTTAGTTTTTAAAGGAACCTCCATGCTGTTTTACATAATGGTATATACAAATTTACATCCCCAACAACCGTGCCTAAGATTTCCTCACTCAGAAAGCTTGAGAGCATCGTTAAGTGTTGAGTAATAAAAGTCACATAAAAAACAACATGAAATTCTTTCACTGTCCCTCTCTTAAAAAACAAATACTATATTCAATAGAAATGGTGAGAATGGACATTCTTGTCTTGCTCTTAAGAGAAAACACTGTTTTCCCCACTCAGTACGATGCTGGCTTTGGATCTGTCATACGGTCTATAATGTTTAAGTTTGCTCTTACTTTGTTTCTTAAATCATGGTGTTTAATTTTTTCTTCTTTTCACAATACTGGGAATTGAACAGTTACACCCCCATCCCTTATCTTTTTTTTTTTTTAATTTTGAAATAGAGTCTAAGTTTCCAAGACTGGATCTAAATTTAGGATCCTCTTGCCTCAGGGTCTAAGTAGCCAGGATTATAAGCATACATCACCATGCCGGTCTGAAATGGTGTTGAATTTTGTCAAAGGATGATCATGTGATTTGGGTCCTTGGTTCTATTTATGTATGATGTTTACTGACTGACATGCTGAACCAATCTTGCATACCTGGAATGAAAAAAACTAGATCATAGTGTATGATTTTTGCGATGTGTTGAATTTATTTTGCAAGTACTTTTATTTTTTAAGAGACAGGGAGAGTCATTTATTTTTTCATCTGGCCTTTGCTTTTCTAACAGTTTTTGTGGGGCTGGGGTTCAAACCTAGGTCCTCCCGCATGCCATACAAGTGCTCCAACCACTGAGCAACCACTTCAACCCCATTTTGTCAGTATTTTATTAAGAATGTTTACATGTATATTCATAATGGATAGTGGTCTATAAATGTTTCCTGGATGTATCTATTACATTTTTTTTAAAGGACAGAGTGAGAGAGAATGAATATTATTCTTTCATCTGGCTTTTGTTTTTCCAACCTGGTTGTGTATGTGGTGCTAGGGTCCAAACCAAGGTACTTAATAATATCAGGCAAATGGTCTACTGCTGAGCCACCGCTCTAGCCCCTTCTGGATATATCTTTATCTGGTTTTGGTATCAGGGTGACTGGATTCATAAAAATTAGGTTGGAAGTGTTCCTTCCCTATTTCAAGGAATAATTTGAGAAACACTGGTGGTGTTTGTTTAAAATCTGAGCATTCACCTGGGCTTTTCTTTGTTGAGAGGTTTATTATTACTGCATCAATCTCACTGCTTGTCTACTTAGGTTTTCTAATTTCTTCATGATTCAGTTTTGGTAGATCATTATGTTTAGAAATTTATCCATTTCTTCCACATTTTTCAATTTTAAGGGACACAATTTTCAAAATACATTTCCTGATAATACTCTAGATTTTAGTAGTATCTGTTGTAATAACCCCCACCCCATTTTGTCTCTATGATCTGGGTATTTTTTTTGGCTAGTTTGG
The DNA here is from genome assembly GCA_004027875.1 of Aplodontia rufa. Taxonomy (NCBI): domain Eukaryota; kingdom Metazoa; phylum Chordata; class Mammalia; order Rodentia; family Aplodontiidae; genus Aplodontia; species Aplodontia rufa. Next base: position 7,833 of record PVKS010013716.1, read on the forward strand.
CATGGTTTATCAACTTTTTCAAAGACCAACTGTTTCAATGACCCTCTGTACTATTTATTCTCCATTTTTCATTAATTTCAGCTTTCATCTTTATTCTTTCCTTTTTTTAGGTTTTGGGATTTTTTTTTTTTTTGAGATATGTCATGGGGTTGAGATCTCTCTGAATTAAGTAGGCACTCATAGGCATACACTTCCTTATACTAGTTATGCTGTATCACACCAATTCTGGTATGTTGACTTTCACTTGATTGTAAGAATTTTAACCCCCCCCCATTTCTTAAATGACCCACTCATCACTAAAAAATACACTGTATAATCTCCATGTATTTTTAGAACTTCTATAGTTTTTCTTACTGTTGATTTATGATTCCATTACACTATTATCTGAAAAGATCCAAGAGATTTCAAAGTAGTTTAATTTCTTGCACTAGTCAAGACTTGCTTTGTGTCCTAACATGATTAGTTTTAGGGGTGCTGGAGCGGTGGCTCAGTGGTTTCGGTGCTTGCCTGCAAGCATGAGGACACAGGTTCAAACCCCAGCACCACATACACATGATTAGTTTTAGAAAATGTTTCTGAGTGGCTGAAAACAGTGTATGTAGCTGCTGTTAGATGAAATATTCTATTAACTTTCAAGTCCATCCAATCTATAGTACAGATTAAAAGTTGTCTTTGCTGGTTTTGTCTGGATGATCTTCCTGCTGGTGAAGAACAGTGCACTGTACGTGTGTGTGTGTGTGGTATTATCCGTCCCTTTATTTCAAGTGATATTTGTTTTAGGTCATTGGATTCACTGATGTTCCTACACACAACTGTTGTAGATTCATGTGTCCTTTGCCACTATGTGATGACCTTTGTTTCTTTGGACTAACATTGGCTTGAACCCTGCTTTCTTGGATAGAAATAGCTGCTCCTGCTTGCTTTCAAATTCCATTGGCATGGAATATCATTTTCCATCTTTTCACTTTCACTCTGGGGGTATCTCAGCTTGTGAAGTGTGTTTCTTGGAGGTAACATAGAGTTGGGTCTTATTTTTTTAATCCAATCTGCAAGTCGTTTTTTTTTTTTTTTTTTAAAGAGAGATGAAAATAATTTTCTTTCTTCATGTGGCCCCGCTGCTCTGACACTTTGTTGTGTATGTGGTTCTGGGGTTCAAACCCAATCCTTGCGCATGCCAGGCAAGCACTGTAACCACCAAGCCACTGCTGCAGCCCCTACGTCCATGTCTTTTGATTGGGGAGACTTAAGACCACTTACATTCAATATTATTATACAAGGATACATACAACTTGTCATTTTATTTCTAATGCTTGAATCATTGTTAATGCTCACTTGTTTACCTGTTTTTCTAGTGAGATTCATGCTTTCCTATTACACTTTGTTTTATTATCTTCCTCTTCCTTTAAGGATCTTCTGCACTGCTGGCTTAGTTTTTATGCTTATCTTGGAAAGTTAGTCTTGATTCTGAAGGATAGCTTTGCTGGGTATAGTAATCCAGGTTGGCAATTATTGTCCTTCACGTTTTGTTTTTTTTTTTTTTTTTTTAAAGAGAGAAGGACAGTGAGAGAGAAAAAGAGACAGAGACAGAGAGAATCAATTTTTATTGAGTTTTTCACATGGCTTTCGTTGCTCCAACACTTATTTGTGTACTTGGGTGCTGGGGTTTGAATCTGTGTACTTGTGCATGCCAGGCAAGCGCCGTAACCACCGAGCCACCACTCCAGCCCATCCTTCAAGTTTTGAAATACATCATTCCATGCCCACCTGATCTTCAGAGTTCCTGCTGAAAAATCTGTTTTTCTTTTGATGGATTTACCTTTGTAAGTCATTCTTGCCAGGTTTTTTATTTGTTTGGTTTCTGATACCAGGGATTTAGCCCAGGGGAAAAAACCTACCAAGACACATTTCTAGCCCTTTTTATTTTTGAGACAGGGTCTTGCTAAATTGCTTATGGCCTTGCTAAGTTGCTGAGGCTGGCCTTGAACATGCGATTCTCCTGCCTCTGCCACCCAAATCAATCACTGGGATCACAGATGTGCACCACACTTAGCAACTCTTACCACTTTAAAAGCTCTTTGTTATCTTTTAGCATTTTAACTATAATGTCATGGAAAGGTTCTTTTTTCACCCTACTTAAGAGTTCTAAATGCCTCTAGCATGTGCATATCCATCTCTTTCTGCTATTATTTCAGTGAATATGTTTTTTATGCCACTGGTCTGTATTGGAAGTTCAAAATTAGCCTCAGCAACTTATCAAGCCTCAAAGCAACTTAGACCCTATCTCCAAGGAAGAAAAAAAAAAAAGGACCAAGGATGTGGCTCAGTGGTTAAGTGCCCCTGGATTCAATCCCTGGCACCCCACCAATGAAAGAAAAAAAAATAAAATTAACATTAAATTATACACGATATGAAAATAATAAAGTCAAAAAGGGGAGAGGGGAAAGAAAAAAATGGAGTAAAAATTAGAGAAAAAAATCAAGAATCCAATTAACACATTTTTAAATACGTAAAACTGAAGTAAAGCATAAAGTGTCAGATAATGGGGGGAGTCAGACCAATCAACTCAGAAGACAATACCAGTTAAAAAGTTGAAAATATTAGAATTTCTCAGGCTCCAGCTCCTATCCAGTCAGACATCATCCAACTAACCTCTTGTGCAAACTTAAGTCTGTTCTGATAGTTACATGGCTTGACTAAGTGGTGATGTTTTCCTGTTGCTGACAGATGGCAGCCCTGTAATGTCTCAATCTGGTGGTTAACTTCCTCCTGGGCACTGCCTACTCTGGGTGGAGTAGCAGGTGCCGTCAGCAACGGGTAGGCAGTGGCAGGCCTTGCATAGCACTATGCAGGTTTTGATGTGAAGATAATCATACTGTGGCCTTCAAATTGGTAATTTTCGGTGTACAGAAATGCAACTGATTTGGGGTGATTTTTAAAATCTGAAACACTGCTTAATTCACTTCTTGGTTTCTAACAGGGTTTTCTGTGGAATTTTAAGTATTTTCTCCATATAAAATATATTGTCTGGGAACAGATTTTTTTTTTTCTTGCCTAATTGTTCTGGCTAGGAAGTATAGTACAAAGCTTAAGTGGAAAAGTGGTGAAAGCAGGCATCCTTGTTCCTGATCTAAGCAAAGATTTCCGGTCTTTAACTACAATGATGCTAGGGATGGGATTTTTGTATATGGCTGAAAGTTTAGAATGCAAAATGAGGCACACATGCTCTTAGAAGGTAGGTTTTCTAATATCCCAGTCATTACCCATGATCTAATCAAACTGTTTTGGTTTCCTCCTTAGGTTGAATAGTGTTTGGGGGGCTTCATTTCATTATCACCTACATTGTGTCATTTTAAGGTGGCCCATTCATAAAATGTGGCTATCTCCTGATGGTCATTTTAAATAATTGCTAACACTGTGTGCTAGGCATTATTCTGATAAATCATCACCATCTTACAAGTGGGAGAGCCAAGGCTCAGTGGAGTTAACTTGTTCAGGGTCACAGACTAGAAAGTGGTGGAATCAAGATTCAAGCTCAAGCAGCTTGACTCCAATCTGTCCCCTTACTAACTATATCATACTGCCACTTGCAAAAAGCACATCTAGGGAAAGGTGCCAGTTCCCAGAATCTTCAGAGAAGCTGCTGCCAATTCTCTAAAGGTATCTAAAGCAGAAGACTCATCAGTGCAAGTAGCATTCCCATTCATCAGAGCCCTGGCTTCTCCCTAGTGCAGGACATATGACTGGATACTTCCAAGACTGACATTCTTGTCATTCTTTGAGGAACTAATAAATAAGCATTCCAGGAAAACTGGTTTCCTCAGTACTCCTCAAAGTGTAGTTCATGTATCTTCAAAGACAGATCTGATTTCTGGCCCTTTACTATATAAAACTTAAGTGAATCTGTTGGGATGGGTTCCACGAATCTACGTTTGAAACTGACTTCCTTGTGACTCTTAGAGAACCACTGCTCTGAAATTTGGGTGGCCCTGACCTATATGGTCGCCAAGTGAAAAGACATGCCTGTGGAGAGAATGTGAAGTATTGAAGGGGCTTCATCCAAGTCTGAATGAAGAGTGTATATCCATGGTTATGCTGCCTTTCAGGTGCTGCTAGATTCCTCATTAAGGAGCTGTCATACCACAACCTAGAACTGGAGAGGAACCGCCTAGAGGAGCTAGGAGTTAAACGCCAGTGTGTATGGCCTTTCATCGTTGTGATGGATGACTCGTGTGTCCTGTGGAACATTCACAGTGTTCAGGAGCAGACCAGGTAGTGATAACTTCCAAGCAGTTCCGGGGTGATACAACACAGTGCTAATAAAGAATATGTTTTTCTTAGCTGCAGCTACATATGGAAGTAAAACATAAATCTTTCCAGAGCAAGGTCACCACCTTCACTAGCACATTTTGGGATCACTTAAGGATTTTTTTTTATTTAGACATGCAGTATGCCATTAAAGTCCTAGACCATTTCTGCATCATGGTGTTAAGCTATAAAAATCTGTTGAAACACTATGATTTATCCAGAAAGACTGCTGGCCTCTGAATCAGGAAGACATCTTTTTTAGTTCCAGTTCTGATTCTTCACTATGTGGGTGAAGAAGAAAAGTCATTTAACTTAAAGTCCTTCAGTTGTAAACTTATGGAGGGGCCAAAATTAGTGGTTCTCCTAGAACACTGCTGCCCTCTGAGGGCATTTGAAGATGTCATGATGCTAGGGGCAAAGGTTGAGAGGTCCTAAGGACTAAACATTGGAAAATCCTACACAATAAATAGCCCCTAGAATTCAGTAGTGACCCCCTCAAAATATTGTGCTAGAAGATCTCTAGGCCCTTTGCAACTCAAACATAGTGATTTTGAGTCCTTGTTTCCATTGTGCATTTAAAGCTAATGAAGTTTTCACATATTCCTCTATTATACATAATCACTAGAGCATACTTTTGTGCTAACCCTTGGCACTCTTTGGTAACTCCTCTTCCTCATTCACTTTCAAGTACAGGCTGAGTTTCTTCCTCTGTCTTAATGTGACAGATCTTATCCCCAAAAAACAGCCACTTTAACTTAACAGTGACAGGCAATGTGAACAGGCTTAACATCATTCTCTATTCCAGGCTAATACAAAGCAAATCAACTCAATGTAGACATTACAATATTATTATTGCATAGCAATGTTGGCCCTTCTAAAATGATCCTCTTCAGTAATACATTTATTAACATTTTATATAAACTAACTTTATATTTTATAGCCAGTCCATGGAAGCAGGAGTGTCCAGTAAGAATGTGTCCTTGAAGAGTGTCTTGCAGCATATTGAAGCCACACCAAAAATCATCCACTATGCAATCCTGGGCATACAGAAATGGAGCAGCAAGCTGACTTCTCAGAGCCTAAAGGCCCCATTCTCTAGGTGCCATGTGCATGATTTCATTCTCCTCAACATAGACTTGACTCAGAATGTGCAGTATGACTTCAACAGGTGGGTCAGGCCTTCTGGATACAAGTAATCCTGGCATCTACTAATTGTTTCTGCCCAGCTCCAGCATCAGCAATGTTTTCATTCCGTCATTGGTCTTGGATTGTAAACCCCATCATCCTTCAAACTACCTAGATCCTTAATAATAGATATTATAGTGCAAAATGCACTTTAGCCATGTGATTAACCAACAGTAATCAAAGCAGGCACAAAAATACTTGAATCAATACAAATCAGTGTGGACCCACAAAAATATAGGATTAAAATCCTTATTTGTCCTCAAAACTTGCAAGAAAATTACTTCCCCCACATATCATAAAACACAGATATCTGAATCCTGAAGGGAAAAGGCAGCAGATGGGAATGACCAAGCTAGCCATGGCCTTGCCTCCTGAATAAATTATGTCCACACTCCTGGAAAATCAAGAGGGCCAAGGAATAGTATCAGGGACCATCAAGACCCTCCTAAGTCAACCCTTGATCTTGTGGCTATTAGAATAGCTCTTGCTTCTGTGTTTTAAATTTGGCAGATGCTTTGTTCTGCTTGTAGCCAGAATTTTAAAACTGGGGGCAACTAGGCACTCCAGTTCTGCCAGAGTATATAAAATACACAGTACTGTTTCTACACAGGATTACCTAAAGCTCTGGTGGCATATTTAGAACAAAAATCACTTCCTCCTCCAAAGACTGTAATGCTTAGAGGAGTTTTCACAGGTCAGTGCTGAGAGGACCAGCTTCCTAAGAACAAGGTCAATTGTTTTGGGCTCTTTCCTAACATTTGCCACAATTTATCTATGCATAGTTATCATGGGTGAGGATGTGACAAGAAATGAAACCTACTATTGTGGTTCTGATTTAGGTATTTCTGTGAAGATGTTGACTTTAACCTGAGAACAAACAGTAGTGGTCTGCTTATCTGCCGCTTTAATAACTTCAGCCTCATGAAGAAACATGTTCAGGTTGGCGGGCAAAGGGACTTTATCATTAAACCAAAGATCATGGTAAGTTTTGCAAGCTTGATTCTGTTGAAAATAAGCACAATGATTTCTTCTTTGTTCTTAGACACTAGCATTAAGCACTTTCCACTTCAATAGAAAGTGAAGTAACCAAAGAAAGTACTTAACGTCAACTCTGCAGTTTCATCTGCTACCAAGGACTCATCTACAGCCATAACAAAAGTTTTGACAATTTAATGGAATTATTTTTCTTTAGATTTAAGTATCAACAACTTCATCAAAGCTTTAGTTTTACGATGGCAAACTTTACATTTTGGTATTCCTATGTAATACATGAGAGAAATTCAAATCAAGATGCTTGTCTGTTCTTTCCCTATATATTTTTTAAAGATAGTAATACAAATCCAAACATGTAAAGAGTGAATTCTTTTCTTAGAGACTTAGTGATAACTTCTCATTTACAGCATGTGGACTATCTGGTGGATCTTAGAAATCTCTTGGTGTTTTATTATTTTTGTTTGGTTGGGAAAGTGTTCAACCCACACACATCTAGCAGCACTGTAAATGACTTCCTATTGAACTGTACAATGTACTTATTAAATATTTTCCAAAAAACTTACTTATAGCAAGCTTACCCTTGCTATGTGTAACTTACATTAAATACTATTATACCATTTCTAAAGAAGGGAAAAATTCAGGACCAAAAACGACTAACATAACATTTGAACTTAGCGTGTCACTGTGCTATTGGTAATGCAAGAGTCCCCCATAGTCACCCATGGTCAACCATGGCCTCAAAGTTGGTATTTGTCTTTACTGTCAAGAGAGATCACATTCACTTAACTTTTATTACTGAATTTTCATTGCTGAATTTTCCCATCTCATTACCACTGCTGTTAGTCTCTAATTTATAAATTAAACTTTATCACAGGGAATTATGCATAAAAAACAGTATACATAAGGTTTGGTACCATCTACAATTTTAGGCATCCATTGGGGGGGCCTTGCATAAGGGGGAACAATATTTGGAGACTATCTGGAGGCAATATAGTGTATTCTTGGACATTCCATCCAATGACAGACATTTCCCATGATTACCTTGGCTCTGATTTCAGGTGTCAGAGAGCATAGCTCCCATCCTGCCCCTTCAGTATGTCTGTGCTCCTGACAGTGAACACACATTACTGGCAGCTCCTGCGCAATTTCTCCTGGAGAAGTTCCTTCAGCATGCAGCATATAAACTCTTTCCCAAAGCCATCCACAACTTTAAGAGTCCTGTGCTGGCCATTGACTGCTACCTTAACATTGGACAGGAGGTAAAGGTGGGGGTGGCTAGTACTGTGCTTACATCCATCTCTTTCTTTCCCATTTAGTTTGGTTTGAAAACTTTAATAGCAACAAAAGGAAGCCTGTGACTAACTTGGATAAAGGCTCACATAGGAGGTGATGGCAAGCAGGGTGCAGTGGCATATGCCTGTAATCTCAGAAACTAGGGAGACTGAGGCAGGAAAATTATGAGTTCAAAGCCAGCTTCAGCAACTTAGGCCCTGAGCAACTTTGTGAGATCCTGTCTCAAAATACAAATTAAGAAGGGCTGAGGCGGTGGCTTGGCAGTTTACCACGCTTGCCCGGCATGTGCAAGTACACGGGTTCAAACCCCAGCACCCACCTACACAGCTAAGTGTTAGAGCAACGGAAGGCATGTGAAAAACTCAATAAAAATTGCTATTCTCTCTCTCTCTCGCTTAAAAAAAAAAAAAGGTTGGGTTGGTGGCTCAGTAGTCAAGAGTCCCAGGGTTGGATCCCTGGTACCAAAAAAACAAAAACAAAACAAAACAAAACAAAAAAACGGTAATTAATGGGGTAATCGTGATGGCAACTGTCCCTCCCCATACCTATTTCACCTCGACAAAATTAGCCAATGATCACTCATAGCTGTCTTCTTAGAATCCTACCTCAATGATCAGGCAAAAGCAGCTTCTAGCTCCCACCTGTCTCGACGTTTATAAAACTATAATACATGAATTTGTCCATAAGATTCTAAGTTCTTCAGAAACACCCAAAATCTTAGCACATAAAAGAGGAGCTTAGTGATTACTGACCAAATAAATAGGTGCCATGTGAAATCTTTACAATTGTCATTTCTCTATTTCCCTCCCTTGGACTTCTCAAGTTCTTTATTAATTTTTGTTTATTTAATTGCTACTTGTACTTTCAGGCTTTTGCCACTAAGCTTTCCCTATTAAGAGCTCTATCATATTCATTAATATAATATTTTAATGTAAGAATTCTATAATGGATTTTTTTTTTTTTACAATAAATTAAAAGTTAAAGGAGGAAATCATCTGTAACAGGAAAGAACATTCAGGTGTACTACATTTCCTTTTAGGGTGGTTTTTTTTTTTTTGTATACGTATTGACAGCAACTCAAATCCATATATATTTTGTGTGTGTGCGCGGGTGCTGGGGATTGAACCCAGGGGTACTTTACCACTGAGTTGTCACCAGACCTCTCCATTTTTGAGACAAGGTCTCACTAAGTTGCTAAGTCTGGCCTTAAACTTGTAATACCCCTGCCTCAGCCTCCCAAAATGCTGGGATCACAGTCTTGTGTCACCATACCTGGCCATACACATATTTTTTTTTTTTTTGAGATAGAGGTGGAGACAGAAAATCAACTTTTAGTTTTTCATGTGGCTGTGTTGCTCCAACACTTAGCTGTGTATGTGGTGCTGGGGTACAAACCTGCTTCCTCACACATGCCAGGCAAGCACCATAAATGCTGAGCCACTGCTCCAATCCCCATGTACATACTCTTTGAATACACTCCAAATGTATTCCATTAAGATTTAACAGTATAGGGTTGGAGCAGTGGCTCAGCAGCTACGGTGCTTGCCTGGCATACGAGAAGATACGGGTTTGAACCATGTACACACGTACGTAACTAAGTGTCAGAGCAACAACAGGCAGATGAAAAACTAAAAGTGATTCTGGGGCTGGAGTGGTTACGGTGCTAGCCCTGCATGTGCAAGTACACAAGTTCGAACCCCAGCATCACATACACAACGAAGTCTTGGAGCAATGAAGGCCACATGAAAATCTAAAAGTTGTTTCTCATTGTCCGTCCCTCTTAAAAAAAAAAAAAAAAGTGATTCTATCACTGTCCCTCTTTAAAAAAAAAAAAAGATTTAACAGTATAAACATTATACATTCCTGTTTTTATGATGCTTTCATCATCTATGCTATGGGCTATGTCACAAATTGTAGATTTTCAGAGAAAATACCTTAAAAACCATCTGATACAATACTACTCTTGATGATATCTACATAAATTAGGTATATAACCTAGGTCTCCCAATTTCACTACCCTAGAGTCCAGAGTGCTCAGTATTCGACAACACAATCTCAATACTGCTCTACTAAGAGCAACTGACATTTACTGAATACTAAGTAGTTTACCTTACGTTAATTCACAAGAGCCTTATGAAACAGGTATTGTTGTTAGTGGCTATAGATGAGGGAATGTTGAAGTATAACAAAATGCATTTGCCCAGTGCCACTTGGCTACTAAATAGAGGAATTAGCATGTGAATGCAAGCCAACTGGTCCACACATCAACCACTCCACTGTTATAACCAGTCACTTTATTAACTTCACAAATTACAGAGTAGTATATATTCTGTACCTGGAAGCCATATAAGGCTAAAATTTTAAAATTCATGCTGTCCACACCCGCTCCCAGTACTGGGGATTGAATCCAGTCTTTGTGCATGATAGGCAAGTGTTCTGCCACTATGGTATAACCCTGCCCTTTGTTTTAAGCTCCTATCCAACTAAAATTTTATATCTAAATGAAAAGCTGATTAAAATTAGTTTTCTTCTCAACAAAGTAACCTAAACATTTAAGCCTTCCAGTTCTTTTTAAAAATTTCAGACTCTTTCATGGAGAACTTTTTTTTTTTTTTAAAGAGATGAAAAGAGACAGAGAATGATTAATTTTATTTAGTTTTTCATGTGGCTTGTGTTGCTTCGACAGTTCACTGTGTACATGGTTCTGGGTTTCAAACTCACGTCCTTGTGCATGCCAGGCAAGTGCCATAACCACTGAGCCACTCTCTCCAGCCCCAAGAAGCTTATTTCTTAATATTAATAATCTGTCACAACAGTCCTTTACTATGAAAAATGAGACATTTTAAACAGGTTAAAATGACATACTAAATAAAAGAGGTAAGAAGATTAAATAACCACCACTCTTAACACTGAAAAGGATTCAGCTCCTTTACCTTACCCTGCAATAAAGAGGAAGGTACTAAAACTCATTCACCTAAAATCCAGATGATGTGTTTGTTTTTGAAATGCCCATGCTATTTCTGCTTCTTGCTTTCAGGTGGCCATATGCTACATCAGCTCCAGACCCCACTCTAGCAATGTCAACTGTGAAGGGGTGTTTTTCAGTGGACTCCTTTTGTACCTCTGTGACTCTTTTGTAGGTGCTGATCTTCTTAAGAAATTTAAGTTTTTAAAAGGTAAATCAAATTTAGTATCTTGACTGTGAATATTATTGGTTCCCACCTAAAAAAATCCAGTGTTGAAAGACTGGATTTGAAAAAAAAAAAAGCAGCATTTTAACACTGATTTTGGCCAATAATTTAGCTACCTGGGTATCTTGATTTTAAACCAGAGTTACTGATTTCCTGGCTGGGGGTTGGGGGAGGAGTCACTGTTATCCTAAGACTAAATGCAGGTGAACAACCAGAGTTGTGACAATATTAAATAGGTTTTGACTAAATATTAATTTTAGAAAGAAATTTAAGAATACATAATACTTTTCATATTATATAGTTTAAACAAATTAGGTTAAAGTGTCTACCCCTACTTATATACAATGAAAATACATATTCTGTAGTAAGCTGAACATAACATACTGCCTGAGTCAGAAACCAGTTGCAGTAAAGGTGTACAACTGCCATCCTCAGTTTAGTTATGATTCTGGTACAGAAACTAAAGATGTTTTAATAGGTGTGCCTCATAAAGAACTAAATTTGCCTGAGAACAAACTGCAATTTAAGTATTACAAATAATCCTGACATGATGATCTTTAAGGTCAGTGAAAAAAGTGAGGTTCAGAATGCTGTGAGCACGGTAATAAGGAAAAACTCCATTATTTGTGTATATATATGGTTCTCAACTGGAAAGTGGGCTCTGACATCCAGAAGATGTTTGGCATTGTCTGGATATATTTTTGGCTATCACACTGAGGGATGCTGCTAGCATATGGTGGGCAAAAGCCAGGGATGGTGCTAAACTTTTTATAAAGCACAGACTAGGCCCCTAACCCAACGAAAAAATTACCCTGTTCTAGAGGACACACTACAGATATAGACAGCATTGGTCACACAGGGAAGGGTGGGGGTTGTGGTTGAGTAACTTCTCACTTTTATGGTCTTCTTAAACTTCTGAATTTGTAAAACTATTTAAAAGAAGTAAAAAAAAATTAAAATGAACAATTACTTACCTATAGGTTCGTTCTCAAGAGGTATTTGGGAATACATCTAAGAGAAACAGTAAGATTATCGGTTCACATTTCTGCCTTTTCCCTGAAGGTGCTACCCTGTGTGTCATCTGCCAAGACAGAAGCTCCTTACGCCAAACAATTGTCCGCTTAGAGCTAGAGGATGAGTGGCAGTTCCGCCTTCGAGACGAGTTTCAAACTGCTAACAGCAGCGATGACAAGCCTCTGTACTTTCTTACTGGAAGACATGTATGAGCCTTTGAAAAGACCAAAAATCACAAAGGGATGCCTAGCTGGGGTAGAACAGAAACAATTATTGGGAGATTTTTTTCCTTTAAAGTACAATCACTGTGGAGCAAAGTGCAACATATTTGTCTATTCTTCAAACAACTCCCCAAATCTGACCCAGGTCTTTGGGGACATCATTCTCCTTCAGTTCCAATTACAGGACCTTAAGTTCAGGTGAAGTCCACCATAGGCAGTTATGCATTACTTAAGATGTGGTCTGCCTGTGGAAGCCTGCGGAGGACAGACTCTGGAGAACAAACCTGGAATCTGCATTGTTTTTCTACTATACTGTATTAGGGGGAATGAACTGTAAGCATTAGCTAGCTTGAATGTGTTATATGAGACACACTGTTGGTGTGGAATTTATTGAAGATTAACACTTGAGGCCTACATCCTCAGTTTCTCTTCAGGTCTGTACTTTGGTACAGTATTACTCAGGGGTCTGAAATGATAGAATGTAGAAGTTATTTGTATTTAAAAAAAGAAGTAGCTTTGTCTTTTTCTGTGCAGTGTTAGTTTAAGATTTATAATCTTATATGTATTGAAACTTTGGCAAAATTTCCACAGGAGTTAAAAGTTTACTATTTAAACTGAACAAACAAATCAGTAAATGCAGAGCAGGCACTGTGTACATTTATGAAGATTCTCCTAGCTTAATTCTTTTGCTTTCCCCATTCTCTAAAAATGTTTCCAGTCTTTAAGCATACCATGTCTCTCAGAATACGGAAGAATGAGATTAATCTTGTGCAAGAACCAGATTAAGTAGTTGGACCAATTCAGCAGCTTTCAGCAATTATCCTGTACTCTTCCTGTTTGGTTGGAAATAAGCAGCTGGGATTAGCAAACCTAAATGTCAGACTGAGGTTCTGTTGTGGAGTAGAAGTAGTTCATCCCCTGCCTTCCTCCCCCAGAAACTCAAGCAAAACTTTTGAAAGACAAACTAAGTATTAGCTACCTTACTACTGCCAACACGGAAAGGGCTGGAATGGAAAAGAGCCATGGAAAGAGAACTGTTTTACTTAATTCTACCAGTGGCTTTTTTTGTGAGGAGTAAGAAAGATGCCAAGACTCTTTTTGACTCATTAAAATCAGTACTTGGTACTTGATCAACATAAACAGTAGGAGACACAAGTTTCTATGGATTTCTCACCAAATATTTTAATAAAGAACAGATTTTTAGAAAATATTTTAGAACAGTCTGTGGAAGTTTACACTGATTTTACTCCAGTTCTCATCATTAAACAATCTCTTGAGATATTTCTGATTTCCCCACATATCTACTTTATCCCCATTTAAAATTGCCTTCGTTACTTGAATCTGTTTAGTGACCTGAAACTACTGAAAGGGGCCTACTAAGCCTGCATTTACTTAGAGCAAATAGTGTTAATTGACCAGCTTTATTATCTTGTGATAATGAGTTTACAACTAGTGAAAAGATGGAATGTATTAGCCTGAAGAGTCTGCAGATCTCTTGGTTTTAATATAGCTACTTATAAAGTTTTTTATATGTATTTTGAAATGAACAATTCCTTTTAACCCCATTTTTAATTGTCCTTCAAAGAGGACCTGGACCTGCCTTAGATATGCTTTAAAAATACACCTTAATTTTGGTATAGCAGAACTTTTGGCAAGAGGTACGTTCTAAAGCAATTTGGTGAAGATATGAACGTATTTCACTTATTCCTGTTTTGTCGAAAGGGCCTAGATGCAGATGATATCAAGAAACCCACTGTTTGTGCAATATTCCAATAACACCTACTATAAGGGAAATAAAATACTTGAGGTAGTTCTAATTTTACCTGGGACGGATGGCCTCTCAGAGTTTGTTCTGGTTTTATGTATGATTTAATAGTCTTAAAAAGGTTTTTCAAGTCACTTTAGATGCAGGTACTCCATGTTAGTTGAGGTTGTACTCTGAAAATTCAAATTATTATAAGCTCCTATTAAATTCTGTGGAAGAGAAATGCCGGCACAGTCAAACGACCAACACCAATAACGCAGGAATTTAAACTGGTCTGCCTACTGCTTCTCTTGAAGGCCTATCTTAATAAGGTTTGCATCTTTTAAACCTTGTCAGTGTTAATTCTTTGGAGAACGTTAGGTCCTCTTTAAGGATAAAATTGCACAAGCACAGGGCACCATGATTTGTTAACATGCCTGGATGTGTTCAGCTTATGCTTTTCCACCCACTAAAACACCGATGTGGGGTGGAGGGGCTCACGAGGCCCACACAATGACTCACTCACAGACCTGTTATACCTTGGCATGTATGTATGACAGTTCACACAGGTTAATACTGAATGTAAACTAGAACTTAGAATGAGAATTATTGTAGTCAATTTGTTTTGGCTGTAATTTATGCAACTGCTTTTTTGTGACTTTTAGAAAAGGGGGCACCTGTGTTACTTTATTACTGTAAAATTTTAACCAAAATTTGGTGAATTTCACTAGTCAGTCTACCTCACATTTTGTTTATTACTCTAAGTTGTCTTAAGTTGTGTCTACAGTATGTTCTTGTCTTTTCATTTAATTTGGTGAATGTATTAAAATTCTCTCCCAGGCCCCATCCCCCTAAAAGTTTGTTTTCTTTAATTTCTATTATGTTAAAAAACAGAATGAGCTCCCAGACTCTGACAACATCCCAAAAAAGTTGGAAATTCCAGGAGCATGGGTTGGATGGCTCTAAGATTCTTCTATTCTAACATAACAGTCCAAGTAAGTAGTAAATGAGTATTTGTTGAATGAAAATCTATAGCTCAAACAGATACATACACATAAAATACCTACAGATCCATTTGCAGATTTACACGATTAGAGATGACCTAGAAATGATTAAAAAATCAGTACCTCCCCAATCTCATTTTATAGATGGCAACTATATTCACTTAGGTATCCTTATCAGAAACATAGTTTTGAGTTGCTAGAACTTTGTAGTATGATAAAAGATGTTTATTATTAACCTCCAATTTCTAAATTTCACCTAATTTTATTAACAATTAATTTATATATATTAATTGTTAATTATATATATATTTAATTTATATATATTTTTGGTATCAGGCTTGAACCCAGGGCACTCAACCCCTGAGCTGCATCCCCAGCCCTTTTTATTTTTCATTTTAAGACACGCCCTCACTAATTTGCGTAGGGCCTTGCTAAGCTGCTATGGCTGGCTTTGAACTTGCAATCCTCCTGCTTCAGCCTCCCCAGCCACTGGGAATTACAGGCATGTGCTACCATGCCTGGCTTCTAATTTTATCAGATCTTGAGAAGAAATAAATGTCCCAGAGAAATGCTTTACAGCTCTGATACATAAACAGTGAAATAATGGAATGTGACAGAGAAACCATGAACACACTCTTCTAGGCCAAATGCCTGGTTATTACCTCAGGAGGGGCGATAAATATTTCTAAGTCTGATGACAGAATGAGAGAAAACAGTGGCTGCCAGTTTTCCTTCCACAACATATTCCAAAGTGGCTACCTTGAAAAGCCCAGTAATACCCCAAAGGTCAAACATTCACAACTACCCAGATTTCAACCAACATCAAGGGAACATAGCTCAGGCTTCTTCATACATGGAAACTGGCCCTCCTCTGGGTCTAGGAGACTATTGCTATAACAATCCCTGACCTCACTGGAAAAGTCATCACTGAAGATGCTATCAGAAATGAATGATTGGTAAGGTCAAAGAAAAAAGTCTTTCACAAAATAAATTCACTATGCTTTTTTTTTTTTTTAAGAGAAAAACAATTTTATTTAGATTTTCACGTGGCTTTTGTTGCTCCGAGACCTTGCTGTGTACGGGGTGCTGGGGTCCGAATTCGAATTCGCATACTCGCACATGCTGGGCAAATGCCATAAATGCTCAGCCACCACTATAGCCCCCACTATGCTCTTAACTAGCAAGTTTTGGGCTCAAGCATCTACTTTGGGGATTATGACAAGATGGGACAAGTTTTAAGACAGAAGAGGCAACTACTAATAGGTTGTTTTCTGACCACTTCATTCCATTAAGTAGTTCAATTAAAACACCATTACAGGTCTGTTGTACTCACTGATGGTCTGTATAGTAGCCATGCTTTAAGTCATTACACCAAATTCACTCTTACATATTATGAACTAGTAAAATACTACTTTTTAGAACTCTTGCTAAAATAACCATTATGTGTCAACACAGATAAGCACATAATCCATCAAATCTTATAGCTACTACGTTTATATGCTAGACATTTTTGTAAAGAACTTACAACTATTTGAGGGCTGCTAACAAATATGTAGGCACCTTTATATAATCAGTAATTATATCACTCTCTTCTGAAGCTTGTCTAAACACCCTGTAGACATTGCTCTTTTCTAATGTCACTGGTACTCTTCAGTCTTCCTTTGTGATATGGGAGTGTTGACCATTCTCTGATTTTTAAAATTCTTCTCTTGCTTTATATCACTCTTCTGGCTCTGTTACTTGGCTCAGGTCTTCTCTGGAACTCTTCTTAGAGATGCTTAAACAATGGTATTCCTCACAAATATTTCCTCCTCCTCCATTTACAAACCAGAGAATTATCTCTTCTAAACATCAAATAACTGAACTTTTAAGTTTTTTTTGTTAACTCCAAACCTCTCAAACCCCAAATCCACATATCCAATTGTATACTGGATAGTTCTTCCAACTGGAGCTTCCATAACCACCTTAAAATCTTGACCAAAATTGAGCTCACTCTTCACCATCAAATCCTCCCAACCTAATTCTCCTTTCATACCATCTCAATAAATCCATCTACTTAATATTCCAACTGACATTCCCACTTACCCTAGATTCTTTGCCACAAACCTTTTCCAGCGAGTCACAAACTCCAATGCTTCAACTGCATTTTTTTAGTATGTATCCATCTCCTTCTCTTCATCCCCACATGACAGCTTCAGTTCTGTCATTCAACATTTTTAACACCAATTGTTAGAGTAGTCTCAATTATTTTTGAAATTCCAGATTTTTCTCTTGTAAACCCTCCTTCGTAAGGACTTTCATAACTAAGTTAGATAATGCAGCATTAAGCATAGAACCTGACATAGCAAATACTAATAAATATTAGGTAGTCGTCATCCTATTCCTTTTAAATTTACCTAGTTTGTAAAATTTGATATGCTGTTTTTTTAATACAAATATGAAAATAAACTTTTCCTAGAATATGGTAACATTTAAAGCAACCAATCAGTATATCCCCTCTACTCCTAGGTCTCCTTAAACTCTCCACGTGCAGCTTGCCAATCAAAAGTATTGTACTGTGGTTCTTATGGAAATGGGACCTTAATAATGAGGTTAGTCAGATACTAGATAATCTACATGGTAGCAAAATTTCCTTGTTTTAAAAACCCATGGCACCTTGCTAAGTGCAAGGTCTGTAATCCCAGTGACTCGAGAGGTTGAAGCAGGGTGATCGCAAAGTTCAAAGCCAGCCTCAGCAACTTAGCAAGATCCTGTCTCAAAATAAAAAATTAAAAGGGACTAGGGATGTATCTTAGTGGTTAAGTGCCCCTGGGTTCAACACCCAATATCCTCACCCCAAACCCCCCACACACACACAACTCATGGAACCTCTTAGGCAAACAATGAGACCAGTGATGACTAGGAAGTCTCAAGCCAGACCAACATGATGAGTCAGAAGGATTTATTTACTCTGCCTCACCATTCTACCCACATAAAAAGTAGTCTCACACTTTAAAAAAAAGAAAAGAAAGAAAGAGGAACAGTGAGGTGAGGGGTGGAAGAGAGACACACACACAGAGAAACAAATTTTTTTAAATTTAGTTTTTTATGTGGCTTTCATTGCTCCAAAACTTCATTGTGTATGTGGTGCTGGGGTTTGAACTTGTGTACTCTTGCATGTCAGGCAAGCGCCATAACCACCGAGCCACTGCTCCAGCTCACTTTTAAAAAATAATAAAAGCTTAAATAAAGCTGGAGTGGTGGCTCAGCACTTGCCTAGCATGTGCAAGGACCCAGGTTCAAACCCCAGAACCACATATACAACTGAGTGTTAAAGAAACAACACCCAGATGAAAAAATAAAGTTGATTCTCTCTCTGTATATATAAAACAATAAATAAAAAATAAAAGCATGAATCCAAGGAGGCTAAAATGTGCACTTGACTATTAATACTTAACTTAAGGCCCTGAATTTTAGCCAGTTTTCAAGGGAGATACGATTATTTCAGCTCATAAAAATAATCTAAGTGGAACTATACTAATTCTTTATTCTGGGGCCTGTGGCCCTTTATTTCTGTGAAAGATCAGAAAAGTGCAATGTTATTAAAATAAGGATTTTGACTTTTGGAGATAAAGTTCAGCAGAGTTGCTGGTGACACAACGATCCTTTGGCAAACTAGTAAAAACTACTTTAAGACTCCAGTGTTTTAATCTTATTTCATGATCTCAATCCTAAGAAACTCCCTGAAAAAGCACAAATGAAAAAAACATTATCTTAGTACATTTATCACTTAGAAAAAGCTAGCAAGTATTTTATTATTTTATTCTACAGTATATACAGATCATAAAAGGCCACAGCAGTTTTTCAACATATAACCCCTTTAAAAGTAGAGGGCACTATGAAGGATAGACAAGTATCAAAATGAAGTCCAGTAACGAGGGCATATACTCAGTGCAGTATTTCTGAGGAATAACAAAGCAGATACCAAGTCATTCATATTTAGCTTACAACTATTCCATAGTTTTTTATAAGCCTTTTTGAGTTTGTTAACTGCCCAGTTGTGGCAAAAGTCATTAAAAAATAAAAATAAAAAAAATAAACCCAGAATGAAATAATGAACTTAGAAGGTACCCTTCATAATTGTAGCCATT
Organism: Aplodontia rufa; assembly: GCA_004027875.1. Lineage (NCBI taxonomy): Eukaryota > Metazoa > Chordata > Mammalia > Rodentia > Aplodontiidae > Aplodontia > Aplodontia rufa. The sequence continues at coordinate 26,913 of PVKS010013716.1, forward strand.
TATAGCTCTTTAAAGAAGGAAAATTTCAAATTTTACCCCCTTCTAAATCATGCCATTGAGAATAAGAAAGAGAGAAATGGAAGGAAAAGTTCACTATTCCAAATTCTCCCTGCTCATTTGGAATTTTCCTTTCCTTTTAGGGATTTCTTCAAAGTATACATTAGGCCTTTTAAGAATTAGCTTCAAATTCCTAAACACATAATACCGTTGCAACCTCCTTAAATAATTACTCAAAAACACTGGTTTCCACTCTGTGAAAATACAATCTTTAAACCTATAACTGGTATCAGCAGATCAATATAAAAAAATACAGTACCAAGCTACACTGGTATATTTCCATATTAAGAACTTCAAAATATACTTATCACTGAGACCATAGTCCTTGCATTAGTTTTCAGTCCACTATGAACAATTATCTGCTGCATGTAAACATGTCTAAATAACTATAGATAAAATACATCAATCATAAATTTCTGTAAAAGATAATAAAATATCTTCTTTAAAAAACAAAACAATAATAAGCTATTACTGCATTGTTTCCAATTTTATGAAAATGGAACAACCAAGTGGTTGTTGCCAGTCCTGAGTTCATTGTAATAAAAATGGCCCTAATTCCTGGTTAAAGTCACCAACCAATCCATTCTCTTCAACAGATGTCTTCTAATACTGTAGGCAAGATTTAAGTGGTATTCTGTCCATTGATAAAATTATATACCAAAAACTGACCAGTGCCACAGTACTGTGTTGCAAACAATTTTCCATCAGGAGTGGGATCTGAGAAAGCAATTTCTTCTTTACTCAAATATGAGCCATATATAAAGTTACTCCTATTAAAAAAAGGGGGAGAATAAAAAGTTAAAAAATTAATATTATTCCTAATCTTAAAATTAGAAAAACCTACCAAATGCATTTTGACTAGAAAGACTTTTAGATAATATCTTAGTCTAAAGACTGTTAAAGTGACTTTGCTTTGAATGTATTATCAATAATCTGAGATTTGAAAGTTTTTTAATAAAAACAACAAAGTAAAAAACATGTACCTAACATCTTACCATTAAAAAAAAAAAAATCAATAACTGGGCTGGAGAGGTAGCTCAGGGGTTGAGCACTTGCATGTGCAAGGACCCAGGTTTTTATTTTTTCCCCCCAGGGCTGAGGACCAAATTTGGGGCCTTGTGCGTGCTAGGCAAGCGCTCTGCCACTGAGCTAAATCCCCAACCCCAAGGACCCAGGTTTGAACCCCAGCACAACATACACAACTAAGCATCAGAAAAACAAAAAACAGATGAAAAAATAAAAATTGACCCTCTCTTTAAAAACAAACAAACAGGGACTGGAGCGGTGGCTTAGCAGTTTCGGCGCTTGCCTGGCAAGCATGAGGATCCAGGTTTAAACCCCAGCACCACATACACAACTAAGAGTTATATTACAGCAACTAAGGCCATGTGAAAAACTAAATAAAGTTGTTTCTCTCTTTCTGTCTCTCTCACTGTCCCTCTCTCTTTAAAAAACAAACAAACTTCAATAACACAAGAATAAAATTCCTCAACTTGATCAAAGACATCAAGGAACATCAGTTAATGGTAGAATCCTGAAAACTGTTCCTCAAAGATCAGGAACATTTTGAATACTGTAGTGGAGGCTCCAGCCAGGGCAATTATTTGAGGAAAAGAAAAAGTATCCAAAGTAGAAAGAAAAATTATCTCCTTTGGTTTGGGGTTGCACCTCAATGGTAAAGTGCTTGCCTAGCATGAACAACACCTTGGGTTCAATCTCCAGAAGTACACAAAAAATGAAAAAGAAATAAATTTTAAAATATTTTTTAAAATTATCTCTTGCAGATAATCATGATCTTATGTATAGAAAACCCTAAGAAATTCACAAAAAAGTAAGATCTAATAAATGAGTGCAACCAGACTGCATATTTAAGACTGATATTCAAATATCAGTATTTTCTATATACTTGCAAAAAACAATCCAGAAATAAAATTTAGAAAAAAAATCCATTTAAAACAACAAAGAATAAAATACTTAGTAACAGATTTAACAAAGAAATGACCTAATAAATACAAAGACATCTCAGAAGGCAATATTGTTAAGATGAAGTTAGTACACAATTGATCTACACCTGGCTTCTCTGGAGAAACTGACAACCAATTATAGAAACACATGAATGCTGAATAACCAAGACTATCTTTAAAAAAAAAAAAGAAAAAGAAAAAAGAAAGCTATAGTATTCATATTTCCTCAATTCAGAACATATAACAAACGTGTAGAATTCAATACTTGGAATAAGTATAGACATACAGACCAATGGAAGCTGGGGTGTAGCTTGATGGTAAAGCACTTACAACTAGGACATGTGAGGTACTGGGTTTGAGCGCCAGGAAAAAGACATTTTTTTCAGACCAATGGAATGGAGTCCAGATACAAAGCTTGGCATTTATGGTCAATCATTTTTTATAACCGTGCCACGACTAACCATTCAGTGTTGGCAGGGGTGGTGGTTCTTTTAACAACAGTGCTAGGAAACCAGAATATCATGCAAAATAAAAAAGTATATCCACACATGATATTCTACCTCACATCACATACAACGAAGAACTCAGGATGGATCAAAGACATAAATGTAGGAACAAAAAATATAAACTCTAGGAACAAAACATAGCCATGGACTAGACAATGGCTTCTTAAATATGACAACAAAAACAGAACTGACAAAAAAATATCACTTAGACTTCAATGAAAAACTACTACATTTCAAAGGATATCATCAAGAAGATGAAAATATAACCATGAAATGGTAGAAAATATTTACAAATCATACTACAACAAGAAAATATGGAGCTGGAGAGGTGGCTCAGCAGTTACGACATTTGCCGGGCATGTGCAAGGACATAGGTTCAAACCCCAGCACCATGTACACAACGAAGTGTCAGAACAATGAAAGCCACATGAAACACTAAATAAAATCGATTCTCTCTCTCTGTCCCTCTCTTTAAAAAAAAAAAAAAAAAAAAAAGAATACATAAAGAGCTACTCCAACTCAATAAGGTAACATTTTAAGGGATGTAAGACAAAATTGGCATTTCTCTAAAGAAAATACATAAATAGCCAATAATGAACACATGAAAAGATGCTCAACATTATTAGTTGGAATTAGGATCAGGGAAAGGCAAATAAAAACCACAATAAATTACCACTTCAAATGCATTAGGCTGTATAAAATGAACAAGGCAAACCATAACAAGTGTTGGTGGAGAAATCAGAGCCCTCACACACTGCTAGGATTATAAAATGGTGCAGACACTGGCAAAGTTTGTCAGTTCCTCAACACATTAAACAAAGTTAAAATACGCCCATCAGTGTTACTCCTGAATATACACCCAAGAGAAATAAAAACATACACACATGTCTGTACATGAATGGGTCACAGTAATGGTATTCATGATAGCAAACAAGTGAAAACAACCCAAATGTTCACAAATTAATGAATCAATAAATAAAATGCATATAATTGCATAGGGTTTTATTATTTATTAAAGAAAAGAATGAAGCACACTGATAACATGCTACAACACAGATGACACCTGAAAACATTATGCTAAATAAAAGAAACCATTCACAAAAGTTAAGATTTCCATTTATATATGGAATGTTCACAGTAGGCAAATGCACTAAGACAGAAAGTAGACTGGTTGTTGCCAGAGACTGAGGATAGAAGGAAATGGGGAGTCACTGCTAAATGATATGAATTTTTTTTGGGGGGGTGATGGAAATGTCCTGAAATCTGATATTGGTGATGGTTGCATAAATTCCACATCATTGTAAAACTTTAAAATAGATGGATTTTATGGTATTTATCTCAAAGAACTATTAAGGGGCTGGATCGACAGCTCAGCAGCTATGGGACTTGCCTGGCATGCATGAGGACGTAGGTTCCAACCCCAGCACCACATACATAACAAAGTATTGGAGTAATGAAAGCCACATGAAAAACTAAACAAAATTTATTCCTTCTTTCTCTTTTTGTCCCTTGCTCTTAAAAAAAAAAAGTATTTTTGCGGGCTGATGGCTCAGCAGTTACCATGCTTGCCCAGCATATGCGAGTACAAACCCCAGCACCAGGTACACAGCAAAGTCTCAGAGCAGTGAGGGCCATGTAAAAAACTGAACAGAAGGTTGGTTCTCCCTTTCTCTCTCTCTTGCTGTTCCTCTCTCTTTATAAAAAAGTATTTTTGCTAACATTTAGCCAAGACAAGGTCTACTGGTAATTTTTTTTATTGTAACCTTCACAAGCAAGTTGAACACTAATACGAAGACCCATGTACAAAGGAACTGTAAATGGATACGGAGTCAGTTCCTTATGTGTGTCCCCCTCCCCCACGCCCCCCAGCGAGAGGGACAGTGAGAGAATTTTATTTGGTTTCCCATGTGGCTGTCGTTGCTCTGATACTTCATTGTGTACATGGTGCTGGGGTTTGAACCGGTGTCTTCGTGCATGCCAGGCCAAGTGCCTTAACCTCTTAGCTACCACTCCAGCCCCTTCTTAATGTGTTTTAATAGGGAGTTTATCAACTGTCAAATAGACTAAACACAACTTCTATACTGCTTATTTTCTTTTTTAAATAAACTAGTGCTATTTATAGTTGCCACAAGATTTATAGGAGAGGAAATATTCTCCTTTAGGAGTATTATACATTTAATATAATAGTCTTTCTTAAAAAAAATAGTCCTATATATTATGTATTTAATCAGCTCATTTTCCAGGCTTAGTTCTAAAAGAATTAAAAACAGATATGCATCTTTGTCTTGAAAAAAGACTGAGCTCACCTCTGTGAGCTCTTCAGGATCATTCATTCATTACTCATTAATAAAGTAAGGGGAACAAATGGCTATTAAGACTGTTAGAGGGGGCTGGAGCGGTGGCTCGGTGGTTACAGCACTTGCCCGGCATGCGCAAGTATGAGGGTTCAAACCCCAGCACCCATGTACACAACTAATGTGTCAGAACAATGAAAGCCATGTGAAAAACTCAATAAAAATTGTTTCTTTCTCTCTCACTGTCCTTCTTTAAAAAAAAAGAAAAAAAAAAGATTGTTAGAGCCTTAGGATCTTACTTATAAAAATAATGGATTATTTTGAAAACTAACTCAAAGAAAACAGTAGACAAGCCAGTTTGGTGGCACATGCCTATAATCCCAGTGGCTCAGGGGACTGAGATCCTAAGCAACTTAGCCAGACCCTGTATCAAAATAAAACATAAAAAAAAGGACTGAGGATGCCTGTGACTCAGCATTCCCTGGGTTCAGTCTCTCGCAACAACAACAAAGATAAAAAGTAGACAGCGCTGGAGCAGTGGCTCAGTGGTTATAGCACTCGCCTGGCATGCGCGAGTTCAAACCCCAGCACCAAGTATATAACGAAGTGTCAGAGCAATGGAGGCCACATGATAAAATACTAAATAAAATTGATTCATTCTTTCTCTCTCTCACTGTCCCTCTTTCCTTTAAAAAAAAAAGATACCAGCAGACAGATTCCATAAACAAACAAAATGAATGGACCTAAAAACCTCTCAGAATGATTAACTTCTCCAGTAATCCTTTATCAAGGCGCCTTAATAATAAAAACCCAAACCTATAATTTGTCTGAGTCTCTTCTTTATGCCTTGATAAACAAATCAAGTGATGAAAGAAGAAAAACTAATAAGAGATTTAGTTTACAAATATATATATACACATATATGCATATATATGTACACACACACACACACACACATATATATATATATATTTTTTTTTTTTTTTTTAAAGAGAGAAGGACAGTGAGAGAGACAGAGAAAGAATCAACTTTATTTAGTTTTTCATGTGGTTTTCATTGCTCCGAGACTTTGTTGTGTATGTGGTGCTGGGGTTTGAACTCAAGTCCTTGTGCATGCTAAGCAAGCACCATAACCATTGAACCACAGCTCCAGCCCTACAAGTAATATTCTTAAGACAAATTTCTCTAAAAGTTGAATACCCAAGAAACTTTCCATGTTTCTTTGGTTATGCTTAAAATTCTCCAGTACTGAACACAGCTGCAAATAAGTGAATGATATTGGCTTGGTATCAGAGCCTCAAATAACCAAGTCAAAATGGTTTAGTAATATTTAAACTATACTGCTGCTCTCTTCCTCCTCAGATTTAACTTCACACAAAACGTACTTACAAGACCATACTCAGATAATCTTAGGAAAAATTCATAATATAAATAAAAATTATAATTTTTTATAATTATAACTTAAATACCAATTTTTATACTAAAACTCCTTAAACTACTACAAATGAATTGAAGAATTATGCAAGTTACCTTAGGCATTCAATCATGCGAGAAGCTATTTTTTTCCGACGCATCATGCTGAATACCCATATTCGGCTGATTCCACATATTGCAGGCTCTGGCAATGTTGAGCAGCACCAGGCTTTTTGCCTTTCAAATCTGACTTTTTCTTCTTCTGACTTGGTAACTGGAAGTTTCTCTTCTATAACTCTGTAGCCCTGATAGATGTCAAAATTAGGGGGAAAGTTTTACAGTGAGAATATTGACTGGCAACTGTCTACTACTGACCTTGCGGCAGAGGTCACTACATTTGGTTTCTTAAACTATGGGAACCATGTATTTTTTCGCTCTCATTTTTAGGGAACAGACAGATCTGGGTCTGCATTCTGCTCCACTTGCCTTACTAGTTATATGGTCAAAAGATGAAGGCACTTAGTTCCTCTAAGCTTTGGGTTACTCACCTAAAAATGGGATACTATCATCTCTCATTTTGAGAGACTAAATACAGCAATGTACAAAATATCTTGCCATCACTAAGTTAAGTTTACTCCATCTCCTGCATTCTAAGGACCAGCAAAACTGCATGTTTACACCAGGTACGGTGGTTCACGCCTTTAATCCTAACTATTTGGGAGACTGGCAGGAAGATCACAAATTAGAGGCCAGGCTGAGCAACTTAATGAGACCTTGCCTCATTTTTAATAAAAATTAAAAAGAGACGGGGATACAGCTCACTGATATAGCATTTGCCTACTATGTGCTAGACCCTTGCATTTGATCTTCATTACCACATATATACACAAAAAAGTTTTGTAACTCAGCATAACAACAACTGTTCCTGTGAAGCCTGCCATAGTTCTTGACTTCATGGCTATTTAAGAGTTAGATATAGGGCTGGAGCGGTGGCTCAGCGGTTACGGCGCTTGCCTGGCATGCGCAAGTTCGTGAGTTCAAACCCCAGCACCCACGTATACAACCAAGTCTCAGAGCAACGAAAGCCATGTGAAAAACTAAATAAAAATTGCTTCTCCCTGTCTCTCTTTCACTGTCCCCTCTTTCTTAAAAAAAAAAAAAAAAAGAGTTAAGATATAGGGATAGCAGAAAAAGGAAGAATTTAAAAGGGCCATTTCCTCACACTTCGATATCTTTAAAATAAGCAGTGTTGGGGATTGATGTGGGCCAAATTCTGTTGTTATACTATGTGCATGTACACATATGCAACAACAAATCCTATCATTATTATAACTAAAATGAACCAATAAAAGTGTGAAACAGAAAAAAAAAATTAAGTAACTAAAAAAACATATCTCCTCTGGCAGTCTAGTTGTCAAAAAAGGACCTGTTGGGGGCTGGAGTGCTGGCCTGACATGCACAAGGACCCAGGTTCAAACAGCACCACATACACAACTAAGTGTTGGAGAAACAAAGGCCAGATGAAAAAAATATATAAAATTAATTCTCTCTCTTAAAAAAAAAAAAGACCCGATCAGCTTCCTCATGGGACAAGATACAGAACTTAAAAAGTCATCATACAACATAATTAAAACTAAAATTATATAGCTACCTTTTAGGTTCAACATTGCCTCAAGTCATTTTTAGAACTACATGTCACAGAAATTTTAAAACAATAATGGTTATTCTATGTAAAATTAACTCAATCTCTGGCAAAATTTTAAGAGTTATTTTATATTTAATTCATACCACAAAACCACTTATCACAAAAAACAAAAAAATTTAAAAACCACTTATCAGCTATTTATTAAAATCAATTTTGGGATCATAACAAGATTCATAAGAACTACACAGTTTCAGGCTGAATTTTTCTTTTTTTCAAGCTGAACTTTTAAAATATGTAGCTTAACATATAGACATAAATTCACACAACCTTGTTTTAGTTTTTACTCTATTTAAAAACATTATGATGGGGGTTGGAGTGGTGGCTCAGTGGTTACAGCACTTGCCTGGCATGTATGAGGATGCAGGCTTAAACCCCAGCACCACGTACACATGAAAAACTAAATAAAATTGATTCCCTCCCTCTCTCACTGCCCGCCCCCGTCTTTTAAATACATACATACATACATACATACAATGAAGCACACATTTGCAGGCACCTATTAATATGCTAAAGATACTAACCAAACAGCAGCCACAGACAATATACACTGAATTTATAAGAACTTAGCTAAAAAAAAAACAATTCTGGTATAACTCAAAGTAAAGACAATTAGGGAGTCCAGAGTTTCCATTCTCTTAGTTTGGTCTCACATATTAAATGACACTTACAATGTGAACACATCCTTCAGTACGATTTTGTTTATTTTTATGCTGTTTGCCCCTTGAACACAAGACAACTATTCATTAGGAGCTCAAACAATGAAGTGGTGACCGATTGCAGGATGGCAAAGTTTTGGCCCAGATGATAAATATGGTAAGCATCAAAGCCACTTTGTCAACTGCAACTCTTCACCTGTCCCTTTGCAGTATAAAGGGAACCACAGACAACTACTATGAGCAAATGGGTGTGGCTTTTATACAATTAACATTTTATGCACAAAAATAGGCCACGTTTTTCCCACTATAGTTTGCCTGTCCTTGACCGATTCCAGTGCTAGAGAGACTGAGAAAGCTATTATGTTACATTAATATCCATCACAAAACCTTTAGGAAAAAAACTACACTTTTGATTCTGTAGAATCATCTGACTTGAGCAACTCAGGAGGCTGAGGGAGGAGGATTACAAGTTCAAATCCAGCAACTTAGCAAGGCCCTAAACAATTTAGTGATACCTTGTCTTAAAATAAAAAAATAAAAAGGGCTAAGGATATAACTCAGTGGTAAAGCACCCTGGGTTCAATCCCCAGCACCAAAAACAAAAATAAATAAAGAATTATCTGACCTGAAAAACAAATTCTCATGCAAAATACAATCCAACTACAATCAATAATTACACAAAGGAATCTTACATTTATACTCTTCCTTACCTAAAATGTAAAACAAATTATACTACTCAAGATTACATAGTAAATATACTAAACATCAAGCCACTTATGGGAACTCTAAAAGTCACTTACCCACTGGATATGTTCTGCAATCAAGCAGCCAACTACTTTTTTGTCATTAGAAATAAAGAGAAGTGTTTTCGTTCTGGAATAGCACATCAGTGGAGCCTGCTGGAAACCTAAGTCATTATCAACCATCTCTCTAATCTCGTCAACCTGCCAAGTAGAGAATAATAATTTTTTTTAACAATGAAAGCTTTGAATAAATGTAAAAAATAAAAGTACAGTTAGTAAGTTGAGTATATTATTCAAAGAAGGATATCTTCAAAAGATGATGTCTGGGTCTAGAGCAGTGGCTCAGCAGTTACATGCTTGCCTGGCTTGTGCAAGGATGTGGGTTTGAACCCCAGCACCACAAACCTAAGGAAGTGTCAGAGCAATGAAAGCCACATGGAAAAAAAAAACTAAATTTTTTCTCTCTCACTGTCCCCTTCTTAAAAAAAAAAAAAAGAAACAAAAAAAAGAAAAAAGGAAAGAAAAAGGATGACTGTACCAATGAGAAACTTTTTCATTTTCATTTTTTTCTTTTTAAGAGAGAGAATCAAACTTATTTTTCATGTGGCCTTCATTGCTCCAACACTTTGTTGTACACATGGTGCTGGGGTTCAAACCTGGGTCTTCGCACGTAATAGGCAGACACCGTAACTGCTAAGCCACCACTCCAGCCCTGAAAAACCATTTTTTAAACCTTAGAGACCATTTGGCAAAATAAGGGAATAACTGGAGAGTAATGTCAAAACTGGGAAAAAAAGGAGTAAGAGCTCCAACAGCAGGCTAATTTAAAGAACATTAAAGCTTCCTATTAGAAACATGGATTTGTGAACTGGATAGAACATCACTGGAATTTTAGTCAGGCAAGTGAGCCATTTTTCTTTCCAAGTCTTAATTAGTACTCTTATCAGTAAGAAATAGTGGGGCATGCCTGTAATCCAACTGACTTGGAAGGCTAAGGCAGGAGGAGCACATGGCCAGACTCTAGCAAGAACCTGTCTCAAGATAAAATAAAAAGGGCTGGGGAAGCAGCTCAGTGGTAAAGTACCTCTAGATTCAATTTCTAGTACTGGGGCGCAGGGAGGGGGGAGGAGGGGAGATAGGAAAGGAAGGAAGGAAGGAAGGGAGGGAGGGAGGGAGGGAGGGAGGGAGTGATAGATACAGTTTAGTGATTCAACTCCCCTGGGTTCAAACCCAAGTACTAGGTAGTGATTGGGGGCGGGGGGGAGTTTGCTCATCAATAAAATAAAAATGGACAAAGAGGAAAGAACCTTGCATTTACTTCCTATTGAACACTTTATGGGCCACACATTATGTAAAACATTTTACAAATATCATCTTTTTGACAGGCACAGTGGCACATGCTTGTAATCTTAACTACTCAGGAGAATAAGTCAGAAGGATTCAACTTCAAGACTAGCCTGGGCAACCTAGGAAGACCCAGTCTCAAAATAACAAGAAAATCATACAAATATTATATCTTTTAAATCCAGCATTTTCAGATAAAGAACCATCCACTACTTACATTATGAGATATTTCTCCTGAAAATTCATCAAGGTGATGACGAAAAAAAGATACTGAGTATGTTGCTTGAAAGGGCAACAAAATTTTTGTCCTATAGCTCCTGACTTTTGCCATACCCTCTGTAACAAAATACCTCCAGACTTCATTATCTCTTTCGTTCATTTCTCAACACAGTAAACTCTCTCAACCCTCCAAATATGCATCTAAATTGAACTAAATAAGACCTGGCTAACCCTAGCTAAAACAAGATTTTACGTTTTCTATATTGTATTAAGTTGGGATATATCTATTTTATCCTTAAAATATAATTACCTCATGTTTAATTTCAGCTTTATTATGATGCACTATTATTCTATAATAAGCTCTCACTTAGAAATTTATACTTACAAAGGAACTTTACATTGTATTAATTTTCTAAATGGGGATGATTCAGCTTTTTTGTTTTGTTTTGTCTTGTTTTTGGTGCTGCAGATATATAGGCCAGGTCTCACTAAGCATGTGCTATAGAACTGGGCTATATATCCCCAGCCCTCAACTTTTTATTTATTTTTTTTAAGAGAGAAGGACAGTGAGAGAGAGAGAAAGAGAGAATCAATGTTTATTGAGTTTTTCACATGGCTTTCGTTGTTCTGACAGTTGTGTACGTGAGTGATGGGGTTTGAACCCATGTACTCGAACATGCCGTGCAAGCGCCATAACCACTGAGCCACTCACTGTGCCAGCCCCCAACTTTTAAAATTAAATTTAATTCAAATTATTATTATTCTTTTTTTAAGCAGGACGGAGTGAGAGAGTGAAAGAGAGAATCAAGTTTATTTATTTTTTCATCTGGCTTTTGTTTCTCTGACACTTAGCTGTGTATGAGGTGCTGGGGTTTGAACCTAGGTCTTTTGCACGTTCCAGGCAAGCGTTCTAACCACTCCAGCCCCCCCACCTTTTTTTAAATTGGTTCAGCATTGACTTACATTATGAAGGGATTCGTTGGTTCACCTTCATACATGCACACATATTGACACGGTTGCTTTAACCCAAGCCTGTCCAGGATCTCCTCCAACTCCCCAATCTCATGATTCCTCCTCTGTAGTCCCAAGTTACAGAAAACACTGAAATTACTAGATTTATATGCCTGGAAATATTTGGGGTTCTCATCGGAGTCAACTACAGTACTGAATGCCTCTCCATGTACCCACCCCCCTTCATAGCTATAGTCCTCACAGTTTATGAGTTTCTTCAGATTTGGTGTCTCTATTAAATAAACCTGACTAACTTTCATCCTATCTTATGTTTTACTCTAGCTTCCACATCTGAGAGAAAACATTGACCCTTAAGTCTCTGGATTTGGCTTGTTTCACTCAGCATCATTTTTTCCATTTCCATCCATTTACCTGCAAAAGCCATGACAACATTCTTTTCAATAGCTGAGTAGAACGCCACTGTGTATATACATATGTATATACAGACACACCAGTTTTTTGATCCATTCATCCAGTGAAGCAGCTCCTTAATTCTAATTCTTGAGATCACTTACTGGGTTTTATTCAGTAACTCAATTAACTAGCATTACCATTCTTCTACTTAATCACTCAAATTATTAATAATACTGGACAGTGATCAATTCATTTAAAATTCATTTCATCTGGGTGCAGTGGTACACACCTGTAATCCCAGGGGCAGTGGTAAAGCACCCTGAGTTCAATCCCCAGTACCAAAAATTTAAAACTAAAATTCATTTCACATATTCTGGATTACTACATGGTTTGGCACAATTGTTCAAATGGGCACAATTGTTAAACGTTTTGTTTTCAGTACTGGCATTTAAATGTGCTATGCTAACAATGTGTTAAACTCTTTAACGTTAGCTGGGGAATTATACTAATCCATTCTGTATATTTCACTGGATATTTACCTTTTTTAGGGCATACTTTGGGTCTTCAGGAAGAACCATTATTATCCTGCCATCAGGGTATTCAGCCAGAATTCTTTCTTTTTTCCAGCCCTAGGTATAAAAGGAAGGATGAATTTTACATATTTTATTCATCACATTCACATACAAGAGGAAAACTACAATTTGTCTAAAAATTACAAACATGAAAAAATATACACTTGTTAATGCTTAATAAGGCATGTTGTTAAGCACACAGTAGGTACAATGCTAGCTAATTTTTATTATTCAGAGACATATCTAATATCACCAAAATGTATAGTTTATCAATTTCCATTTTAAATGATTTTGAAAATCACACACCAAAAGCAAGCCCCTTAAAGTCAGCAATTCCCAGAACCTATAAAATGACTTTCCCAGATTCTTGATAAAAGAATTAAACACTTAGATTTCTTTGGAACATGGTTACCTCCACAAACACACTCAGTTTTTTGTCTAGCATGCCAAAGACCTCCAGGAGGTTTTAAGTGAACTGATTTGCATGCAGTAGCCCAGTATGAAAGGAATAGTTTTTATTTTTATTGATCACAACTATCAAAGCCACAAGAAGGAGACTATAAAAAAATATAACTACCTTCTAAGAATCTAATAGGGAAGGAGAGGCTACGTTGTGTGTATCTGAAGTTAAACATACTCAAAAAAAGAGAGGTAATAAACTCTTCTTCAGATCCACACTCGTGGTGATTAATGAGCAGAACCTGCATGAAAAAACAAAACAAAACAAAAGCCACTTAAATCTAGTAAGATGGGACTGAACCAGAGGTTAAACTAGGAACTTTGAAGTTCAAAATAAGTACAGAAGGAATGAGCTTAACTAGTTGTTCCATTTGTCTTACCCAACCAACTTTACATAAAAAGGCCTTTCCAAAGGCAATTTGTACTTCTATTAGGAAAAAACGATCTTTTTTTCTGATTTCTGCTTTCTTCTAAGAATGCAAAATCTCAATGAAACCAAGAAAAAGACAACTAAATGTTTTATATACTATGGCAACTCTAAAAGGAGGTTGGAATCTAGAATAGTTTGGAATTTTGGGGGGAGTATCACAGTTGGGAACAAAAATTCTATTAACAATCTTGATATGTGAAATAATTTAGATTAAAATACTAAAAGGCAATTTTTTTTTTTACAAAATAAAAACATCCAAAATAATGTAAAAATAAAGGCAATTAAAATTACTTATTATAGGTAAAAAGTTCATGATTTGTAAAAAAGCAGAAGCAACAATCATAGATGTCCTTTTCTCATAAGACAATCTGAATCATATACAGATCTGAATATGAATTATTTTTAAAAGATAAAAAATCACCATTTTATAGGAAAATTGATATTAACAATGCTTTTAGAAAAAACTTTTAAATTTACCTATTTTCCACAAAAAGAAATGGGAGACTTAAAAAAAAAAAGTGATATCAATGAAGAACTACATATTTAAGTAACTTCAAGTTAAAAGAAAGCCATGCTTCCTGAGGTGAATTACATAAAGACAACTCAATAAACTATTTCCTATGAATTCCCTTTAAAAACACTATCCTCATATCATAACATTACACACTATAAGAACTAGACAAACTATTTTGCTTAACTTTTTTAGTATAACACTTTCTCTTGTAACAACTTGAGACATGTGTGTTCAATGTGGAAAGGTTTATCACACTGAATTTGATATACTTTTATGTTTTAAATATTATTCAATTCTTTTTGTATACTAAATAAAAGCCCTTCACATATAAGAAACAGGAATTGTGTAAGAGAGAATTACTACTGCTTAAGCTTCACTTATTGCTTATGAAAAATGGAATATTTTAGTGAGAACTTTTTAACAGCCCTGGAGTAAAAGTTAGGGTTTAAATCCTGTTGTTCATTACTAGATGCACAGCCTTGTGCAAGTCACTAGAACTCTCATTCTGTTCTCTACATAATCTATAACATGGCTCTCATCACAGGGTTGAATTAACAAGATGATTGTGCATGGAGTCTATGACTCTTGGTAATGCCCATTCTCTGTTCCTACCAGTACATCAAACTATAATCAATGCACTAGTCTAACAAAACACAATCAATCAATAAACATTCTCAAAGTTAAATAAAAGAATATATTAAAATCATGAACACAGCAAAGATGCAAGAACCAAGTTGGCTAAAGTCTGTCAAATACTATACTAAAGACATATATATTCTTTAACTGAAGTTAATGCTTTGCTGATGTCAATAACCATGATTCTCCTGATTTTAGTGAACTTAGAAGAGAATGCTGCTTGAAATGGAGACAGATGGAAGATGTAGGGAAAGATGTATGCAATTTAGAGGAACAATTCCACTTTTTTGCAAAGATATACATCCCAATACAGTGAGTGCATTCACTTTTCTCGCCTTTGGTTTTTTTGTTTTTAAGAGATGGACAGTGAGAATCAATTTTTCTGGTTTTATAGTTTTTCATGTGGCTTTCGTTGCTCCAACACTTTACTGAGTACGTGGTGCTGGGGTTTGAACCTGTGGCCTCATGCATGCCAGACAGGTGCTGTAACCACCAAGCCACCACTCCAGCCCCTCACCTTTAGTTCTTAACATGTCACATATATATCCCCCCTGCTAGCAAGCACTGTTTTCCAAAACCTAAATTTTCTTAATTCATTCATCTGACAGCTGAAAGGCAAAATGTTTTACATTTCTGATTTATATTTCTCATGAGAGGTTGGGAGTTGTTTTGTTTTTATGGTGCTGGGGATCAAATCCAGCAAGATAGGCAAACAGTCTACCACTGAGTAATATCCCCAGCAGCCCCTAATTTATATTTCTTTTTCTTTTTTGGGGGGAGGGGGCTTGGGATTCAACCAAGAGGCACTTGACCACTAAGCTATCTCCCCAGGTATATGTTTTGAGACAGGGTCAGTCTCAATATGTGGGTTAAGCTGGCCTCAAACTTGGAATCCTCCTGTCTCATCCAACTGAGTTGCTGGGATTACAGGTGTGTGCCACCATGCCCAGTCTAACAGCAAGCAATAATATAAGGACTTCTTTTCACCCTGTTGTAGTTACTCTAAAATTTTAGAACAGAAGTGACTTCTCCTTCTTTTCCAACAACAACAAATCACAAATGAGCTGGGTGAAGTGGTGCATGCCTGAAATGCCAGCAACTGGGAAGCTGAGACAGGAGGATCACAAGTTCAAGTCCAGCCTCAATGACTTAGCAAGGCCCTAGGCAACTTAGCAAGACACCGTCTCAAAGTAAAAAATAAAAAAGGCTGTGGATGTAGATCAGTAGTTAAAAAAAAAAATCAATCACAAATGAAAACAAAATACACTGGGTGGTAAAAATACTGGTGGATGCAAACGTCAAAATCCATCAACCAAACATTTTAGAGGTGTGCATTTAATTGTATAAAATTATACCTCAATTCATAAAAGGCTGAGACTACATATTTGAAAGAACACCCAGAGAAAGAGTGCTGCAAGCTTTAAAAACAGAAGTCAACAAATATTCCAAGGGGGGACTGACCGAAGGAAAACTTTTAAATTAAGAAAAACTTGGGCTGGAGCAGTGGCTCAACGGTTCCGATGCTTGCTCAGCATGCACAAGTATGCAAGTTCAAACCCTAGCACCATGTACACAATGAAGTCTTGGAGCAACAAAGGCCACATGAAAAACTAAATAAAATTGATTCATATTCTCTCTCTCTCTCTCACTGTCCTTCTCTCTTAAAAAAAAAAAAAAAAAAAGACTTAAGGGTGGGGAAAAAAAAAAGACTTAACGGACCTACCAACCAATGCAATGTATGAACCTTACTTTTTAACAAACAGTATAGAAAATATGAGCTCTTTTGGAAGTTTTTAACCCTGATGGAATATTTGCTATTAAGGAATGAGTTCACTTTTTAAAAATTTGGTTATATTCATTAAAACTGTTCTATGTTTTAAAAAAGAATAATAATCTTCATCAATGAGAAATATCTAACGAAATGACAATGTGGTTATTATCTAGGTTTACGTCAAAACAATTAGGAAGGCTAAAAGAAAGATCCCCCATGAACTGACAAATGCTGAAGGTGGTTGGGTGATAGGTATATGGGGGTTTATTACTCTAGGAAAGAGAAGAGAGAGAGATGGATTAAATGAATTTTTCATAATTCAAATCACCTATAGCCAAAGAGACCAAGGCTTGCTCAAGTGCCATTTATTTAGAAAAGAAAAATTAGCATAAAACTAATCAGTATAGTGGTTTGGCCTCAGGTAGGGAAAAGCGGCATTAGTGTTGAACACCATGTATTTTTCACACCTTTTTTAAAATTTATTTTTATTTATTTTGTATGTGTAGTACTAGGAATTAAACCCAGGGGCACTCTATCTCTGAGCTATACACCCAACCCGTTTTTATTTTTTATTTTGAGACAGGATCTTATTAGTCTGTCAAGGCTGGTCTCAAACTTGTAACCTTTCTGCCTCGGTCTCCTGAGTCAGTGTGTATAGCACCACACCCAGTTATATTTTTTAAATCTTAAAAATTTTAAAAATGAAAGTAAATTACAATGAACTCATTCAAAATTGAGTCACATGATCTATTTGACAATAACCCACACAAATAGCATAATACAATGCAGAAAAACTGCATAGAGAAATAAAATTGTCAACTCTTCAACTACAGTTTGTTAACATGAATTTAATTCTACGTATTTATTTATTTAAGAAAGAGGGGACTGGGGCTGGAGCGGTGGCTCAGTGGTTTCGTTGCTTGCCTAGCAAGCACGAGGACCCGGGTTCAAACCCCAGCACCACGTACACAACTGAGTGTTGGAGCAACTAAGGCCATGTGAAAAATTAAATAAAGTTGTTTCTCTCTTTCTCTGTCTCTCTCACTGTCCCTCTCTCTTTAAAAAAAAAAAAAAAAAAAAAAAAAAAAAAAAAAAGAGGGGACAGAGAGAGCAAGAAAGAGAAGCAATTTTTATTTAGTTTTTCATGTGACTTATTTCTCAGACACTTGGTTGTGTATATGGTGCTGGGGTTTGAACCCGTGCACTCATACATTCCAGGCAAGCATTGTAACCACCAAACCACTGCTCCAGCCCCTACGTATTTATTTTTGATATTGGAGATTTAACCAACAATCTTTTTACTACTTAGCTACGTCTCCAACCCTTTTTGTTTTTTGTTTTGAGACAGGGTCTCCCTAAGTTGATTAGGGCTTCACTAAGTTGCTGATTAGGTCTTCCTGTCTCAGCCTCTCAAGTTGCTGGGATTTCAAGTGTGTGCCACCATGCCCACTGAAATGAATTTTAAATGTAAATATTTATTAGTGCATATTTTAAGTCACCAAAACTATAAACAGAGTGATCTGAGTGATGGCACAGTGGTTTAAATATTTTCCCCTTTAGGTTATCTGTAGTTCCTATTTTTTCACCTTAAGAAAAAAATGGTATAATTGGACTGGAGCAGTACGTCAGCAATTATAGTGCTTAGCAGGCATTCGCCAGTACAAGAGTTCAAACCCCAGCACCACGTACACAACGAAGTCTCAGAGCAACAAAGGCCACATGAAAAACTAAATAAAAATTCTTTCTCTCTCCCTCTCTGTGTTCCTCTTTTAAAAAAAAAGACAGTAAGAGAGAGAGAGAGAATTCATTATATTTAGTTTTGTTGTGTATGTGGTGCTGGGGTTTGAACTGATGTATTCACTCATGCTGGGCAAGCTCCGCAACTGCTGAGCTACCGCTCTAGCCCACTGTCCCTCTTTTCTTTAAAAAAAAAAAAAAAAAAAAAGTATATTAAATGTTAATATGCTTAACTAGCTCAAGCATCTGATTTAAAATGAATGCCCTGGAAATTTTTTAACAAAAAATAATCTTGTGTTAACGATACTGATGAAAGTTTGTAACTTCTGTGACCACACTGACATTAAAAATGTTGAAAAAATTTTAGATGTGCTGCACATTATGGCATACACCTGTAATCCCAGAGACTTGGTGGCTGAGGCAGGAAGACCTAAAGTTCAAGGCCAGCCTGGGCAACGAGTAGCAAGACTAGATTCAATCCCCAGTACCCAACACTGCCCACCCCACAAACACTACTATTATAGGCACTACTGTTAAGACTTTAAATGACAAATACATGGAGAAGTCCAGTTAGTTCAGCAACTATGTACTGAACACCTATCAAAAGTGTAATTCGTATGTGATTCAGGTAGTACAGCAGGGTGGTAAGAGGATGTAAAAAATCAGAAAGACCTAGATTTGAATCCAGGGTAGTACTTATTATCTGTGTTGTGTTGAACAAGTAACTTCTCTAAATTTTGGTTTTCTCATCTATAAAATGGGAAAACCACAACACAAAATTGTTGAGAAGCTAACCAAAAAACACTATAAAATACTGCATACAGTGTTTGGCACAGTAACACGCCCCACAATAAATACATTTCCATTATCATTATAGCTTTTTTCTTATGGGTTTTTAAATCTTTGATATACTCAAACCTTACAAGGTCACTTATGATATGGCTTCTTATCTCTTTCAGTCTCATCTCCTAGAGCTTTTCCAAAACATGACATAATCACAAGTCATAATGAAACAATTCTGTTTTCCCAATTTTCCACATTGCTAATTCCCTTGGCCTGATATGCCTTTGCTCTATACCCTCATGAATTCTAGGGACTTTACTTATCCTTTCTGACTTTACTCAGGTGTTAGAATTTTCCCATCTTGAACAGACACCTTTGCTCTACATTCATAGAGTATCCAATACATTCTAAGATGCACTATCCTAGAATTTTCCATATTATTTAAATACATCTACTTAACTATATTTCACACTGATCTGTGAATTTACATGAAGGAAGCAACTGTTATCATTTTAGTAACAATGACTTTTAAAAAACAAAAACTATACTCCTGGAGCACAATAAGCAGCTAATAAATGTCTAAATATGAAAAATAAATGAACCTACATTACCTCATATTATATTCATTTCTTACAGACTGAAAAAAAACTAAAGTGAAAGAAATGCGAATTTGCTTTTATCATGGAAGTAATAAATAGCTCCCTAGAAAACCACATCTTTCTCTAGTTTAAGCTGTCTTTCTTCCCCCCACCTTCCTTTTTTTCTTGCAGTACTGAGGATGGAACCCAGAGCCCTGAGTATGCTACACAAGCATTCTACTACTAAGCTTCATCCCCTGCACCACTCACATTCTTTCCTTTTATGATACAATGACTTCAAGAATCCTACAAATCTAATAAAAGAATTAAACACTACATATGTGCGTAGTGTATAACAGAAGATGCAAATAAGGTATATGTTTGAAAGGAAGATTCCCCCAAGTCAAATTAAGCTTTTTTATATTTCAATGTTTCTGAAACCACATCAATATGTATATGCAATATATTTAATTCTCCCCCCGCCAATTTTTTTTTTTTAAATTTACCAGCTGGGGATGCAGCAGAGTGGTAGAGCATTTGCCTACTATGCAAGGTAGGTTCAATTCCCCGACCCTGACACCCCAAAATATTGTCAAATTAAAATAAGGACCTGCAAAAGGCAAAATAAGAAAAGTTTCATAATAGTTTTAAGAGGAGAGGAAACTCTTAATGGGATTAGAAGGGAATTTCTTTTAAATGGTTCACAGAAGTAGTAGTATTTCCTCTAGGTTAGAAAGATACAGATGATACTTGGAAGGTGTTCTTGCAGGTAGGAACAATATGGATTAAAAAAGAAAGAAAATTATGAGCCATGAACAAAACAATGATTGGTTCAATTCAGCTTTGAAAGAAAAGAATTTATACAAGTTAAAAAAGTTAGAAATAGGGGCTGGAGCGGTGGCTCAGCGGTTCCGGCGCTTACCTGGCAAGCATGAGGACCCAGTTCAAACCCCAGCACCACATACACAACTGAGTATTGGAGCAACTAAGGCCATGTGAAAAACTAAATAAAGTTGTTTCTCTCTTTCTCTGTCTCTCTCACTGTCCCTCTCTCTTTAAAAAAAAAAAAAAAAACTTAGAAATACATTAAAAGAAAAGGGACAAGGGGATAGAAGGTGGGACATGCTGGGGAGTGTATTGGCCAAATTATATTATTATATTATATGGATGTATGCATATGTAACAACAAATCCCATCATTATGTACTATAATGCACCAATAAAAAAAAGTGCGGGGGTGGAGAGAGACATTTAAGAGTCATAATGTGAAGAGTCATGATGCCTGAGAGTAATAGGGAGAAATGAAGGAAGGTTCTGAGAGAAGAAAGTTATATGACTATAGTTAAACAAAAGTGATATTATAACATGGGTTTTAATTTCCAATCATAAATTTAGTAATATTCTAAAACATGCCAAATGGCACTTGAAATCTTTATATAAATAAAACTCAAAAGAACAATAAAGAAGATTGTCAGGAATTTAGTTTAAAAGTGACTAGGGTCAATTTATTTCAGTGAGCTAAACTATACTGCACACTCAATATACCTTGCTGAAATTTAAACAAAATAGCAAAATTTTGTTATTTATATTATTAGCCTCTAGAGGTAATTCGTTAGTTACTACATGACTTTGGGCATAATTCTTTCTGCCTATTTCCTCAGTTAAAAATTAACTATACCTACACCTCCTGATCTGTTGAGAAAGAATTAAAGTAATTTAATATATTAAAATGACTGGATCAGTTTCCAGTACATTTCCAGCTACAATAAATGAACTTATATCAACTTATTTACTATGTACATTTATAAAAGAAAATTTCTCTGGGAAAGAAGAGAAGCTGTACTTCCTCAAAAGTTATTACTCCAATAAAATATTTGTTTTGATAAATCTTCTATCTTAGAATCAATTTTTTTTGATCCAGTGATGGCAATAGGGATCTAGGCTTTATAATGACTGGGCCATCAAGATCTAAAGTGAGACATACTATAGAGAACATAGACATACTATAGAGAACATATACTCCAAAAGGATCAAAATGCAATATGATATGCCATTATATCCAAAGCACACAGTACCTGGAGCCAATTAAATATTCAATAAACATCTACATTTCTGGAACATCTTGAGAGACTGAAACCTCAATAAAACCGAGAGCTTAACTTCACTATGCCTTTTCACAATCCACAAGAGAAATGAAGAGTACTTCACTGTTATAGCAAGTTAAATAAACTGATATAAATAGAACACTTACAAGAGTTAGTTATAACTGATAGAAATTAATAGGTAGAGAAGGGGAAAATGCAAGCAATTGGGAATCAAATGTTATTTATAAATATAAAAGTCAACCCAAAGAACTAACATAAAAATGAACTAATAAAAACTGGGAAGAAAAATTATTTTATATACATACACACACTAATATATAGCTTGAGGTATATATGCTATACACACTCAGCATTATTTATTCAATTCTGTTGGAAACACTAGAAGACAAAAGTACGTTATCACAGAAAAATGGCACTGGAAATAGGGTACAGGGACAAGAAGCTGTTTTTCACTTTCTACCTTACAATGCTAGCGTAATTTTTCATTTCTAGGTACATACACTGCTCTTATAAATTTCTTCCAAAAAGACTTGAGTTGATGAATTAAAAACTTAAAAACCACTCTAAAAATTAAAATCTCTTATGCTTTTCTTTTTTGTATTTTTGGTGTTAGGGAAAAAAAACCCAGAACCTTGCATGAGCTAGGCCACTGCTCTACCACTAAGCTACATCCCCACACAGTTAAATTTAAAACTTGGAAAGGAAAGGAATATGAAAAGAAAATTTTCTCCACAATGAAAAATAAATGTCCTTAAAAGAAGATCCTAAAGCTGCTAAAAAAGAAGCCAGCCTCAGCAACTTATCAAGGCCCTAAGCAACTTAGTGAGACCCTGTCGGTAAATAAAAAATAAAAAGAACCAGGGATGTGGCTCAGCAACAAAGCACCTCTGGGTTCAATCCCTGGTAGCCCCTCCCTCTCCCAAAAAGTACTTAAATTTGCCTCCTCGTGGGTTATACAATAACATTGTTTCATAATTAAAGACCAAAGCCCCTTACAGATTCAACGCAATCCCCATCAGGATACCTATGGCATTTTTCAGAGATATAGATAAAGCAATTCTCAAGTTCATATGGAACAACAGGAGACCCAGACTAGCCAAAACACTACTCTACAGAAAAGAAGAAATGGGGGGCATCTCAATCCCTGACCTGAAACTATATTACAGAGCTGTAGTAGCAAAAACAGCATGGTATTGGTATCAAAACAGAACCGAAGACCAGTGGAACCGAATAGAAGATCCTGAGACAAACCCCCATATCTTTAACTATCTGATATTTGATAAAGGGGGCAAAAGTATAGTGTGGAAGAAAGATAGCCTGTTCAACAAATGGTGTTGGACAAACTGGACTGCCATTTGTAGACAACTGAAGCTAGATCCTTATCTTTCGCCCTGCACAAAAATTAAATCAAAATGGATCAAAGACCTGGATATTAAGCCTACAACTCTAAATTTATTAGAAAAAGAAGT